>JARKHS020010952.1:0-253234 GCA_030143305.2 Amblyomma americanum | reverse complement strand
GTGATGACCCCCCATAATGCGCAGGTCCACACGGGACGGAGAGGCAAATAGACACCGTATGGCTCAGTTTAAACAAACAGGTATATTCAATAATTACACATGATTAAGGTTATACATCAGAGGCTGGGGCGTCCGAGCTTACGTGCCGACGACTTCATGGGGGCGATGGAGTGGCTCCGGAGTTGGGCTCGAGCGGTTGCTGGCAGAAGCTGCACGCCGTCGGGCTTCGGCGCTGAAGGCCCTCTTGGCGAACGATGTCGTCCTCAGCTCAGCCTGGACTGCATCCGTTTACATGTGCTTTTAAGCACTTGATTAACAAAGGACTAAGGGCGGTCATTTCCAGTGGCCCGCCCAAAGCATCAATTCTCCAATCCAAAATAACATGCGAGATGGGGACAACCCCTTGGGTTGGGCTTAGCCTCGAACCCAGAGTCTGTTAACAATACAAACTAAATAAACAACAAAAACGCCACCACTCTCTCTCAAGTGAGAGTATACACAGGCTCTCTCTTCGGAGCTAATTCACTAGCGCCTGTCTTTCCACATTCTTGGCGAGTATTGCCTGTCCGCCATGACAGGTGTCCGTCACGGCCCTTCTGGGAATGCGCTTTTGTTCACGAGGCACGGCGGGAAGCTGTGGGTGCCTTCCCGGCGATAGCCCACGTCGAAAGGGGAAGGAGGGAAAGAATGTTGTCTTCGCGGTAGCGCATAGCGTCGGCTGTGGTACGGCGCGCTCTGGCCCGCTGACAGCTCCCTTGTCCTGGAATGTGCCCGGGAGGGCCGCACCTGGAACGGCCACGCAAATTGGGGAGGATAAAGCCTGTTTCCCCGCGGCGGCGGCGGCGGGTCCGGTTGTTCTGGTCGTCACTCAAAGAGCATGGCTGGGTAATTGATGATGCCGCTGTCACGGCGGCGGGTCCCTTCGTTCTGGTCGTCACTCAAAGTGCATGGCTGGGTAATTGATGATGCCGCTGTCATCTGGGTCTCCGTCTACGCCGCGCCGTGGAACGCGGAACCTCGCAGCACACAAGGAATGTCACACTCGCTCACCCTCCAGAAGAATGTTCTCCGAACATTTGAGTCCCTGCAGCTCCCCTTGTCTTTCTGAATCGCCTCGCACAGTGCGTCCGACAAAACACTTTTCGCTGCACTCAACACCACTGCACAACACCAATGCCTCCGCTGTCATAACTGGCGTCTCCAGGGGCAGCACTGATCTTCTTTTACAGATAAACATGAAACTCAGCACCCAAGCCTCTCCTTTCTAGTCCAAACTGGACGAAATAAATTTACCACAGTTACAAAGGAGCTCCCACTTCTAGCACGATCACGGCACAGACAAAAATATAGATAACGAAAGGAAGTAGGGCAGGTTCTGCATGCGCTCCGCATGCTCTCCTGTGAAGGTGTTACTTAATGACAGAAAGGTTTAACTATTAACTCCGATAACTTAACACATACGCATATAGCAATGTTATGAGCTGCGGCATTACACAATTCTAACCAGTTCACAACTCCGCTCTGTTTACGCCATTAGTCCGACTCAGCTTTCCGATTTCGCAGCGGATATCGGCCTTCGTGAGTCATACTAAGTAAGTCTGTGCCCCTTTGTCTGCTTTGGGACTCGCGAGGGCTCGTGGCAGGAGCCTCTCCTGGCGTTATCTGCGCGGCAACCTCGCGCGCTTCTTCTTCTAGCAATGCATGAAGTAAATCCGGTGGCATTCCGGCCGTCACCTCGGGCGCCTGCCGAACAAATGCAGGAGAGGGCGTTTCTTGCGAACTATCTGCGCGCTCCGCTTCACTTCTGTCCCCATCAAAATCCGCGCTTTCCCTTTCCTCATTTCGTGAATACTGAACCGGTGCCGACTTGAGGCGATTTGCGTGTATCCTTATCAAACGCCGGTTCACGTCTCGGACTCTGAAGTTTACCGGAGAAAGCTTCTCGACAACCTCGCACGGTCCTCTCCACTTCGTCTGGAACTTACGAGCTAGCCCAATCTGCCTTTGGCAGTTTTCAATGTACACGCTGTCCCCCACATCAAACGGCGCGTCTCTAGCACTGCGATCGTGCACCTCCTTCCTGCGCTTCGCCGCTTTCTTTAAGGACTCCTTTGCGATGTCCCTCGCCACTTGCAAGCGCGATTCTAGCTCAACCTTATAGTCGTCCAGTGAAGCGTATGGGACACGACGGGGGCCCTCTGGCACTTCACTAGGCTGGTCCGTGTCTCGGCCGTAGAGAAGAAAGAATGGCGATTCGCCCGTGCTCTCGTGTGCTGCGGAATTGTAGGCAAACATTGCATACGGGAGCCACAAGTCCCAGTCCCGCTGGTCGCGCGAAACAAAATGCGACAGGAACCCGGCCACGGTTTGGTTCAGTCGCTCCACCGCGCCGTTGCAAGCCGGATGGTACGGTGTTGTCTGCTTCTTAGCGATCTTAAGCAGCTCGCAAACTCTCCTCATTAGCTGCGACACAAAGTTCGTTCCCCGATCTGTCAAGAGTTGCCTCGGGGGTCCATGTCGGAGCACGATCTGTTCGACAAATGCTCTTGCAACCGTGTCTGCCTTCTGATCTGGGAGTGCTACCGCTTCCGCGTATTTTGAAAGGTGATCGACAAATACTAAAATGTACTTGTTTCCGGAAGTGGTCGTGGGCAATGGGCCCATTATGTCCATACCTGTCCGCTCGAAGGGAGCCGAAACCTCAGGGAACGGCTGAATTGGAGCTGGTCTTCGTCCCTTGGGTGTTTTTCTTTCGAGACAGGAATGACACTTCGCACAGTAGTCTCTAACATCCTGTCGCATGCCACTCCAAAAGTACAAACGCTCCACACGCCTGCGTGTCTTCGCTACGCCAAAATGACCGGCGCATGGCGCATCGTGAAACGCGCGAAGAACCCTTTCTGTCCACGACCGAGGTATGACGACTCTCTCCCAAGCGGTTTTCTCTGGTCTCCCTTTCCTGGTTGGCCTCGTGCGCCGACACAGGGTGCCGTCTTTGCCAATGAAATAACCTAGCTGTTCGGGGTGAGACGGTGCGTCCTCTAAGCTTTCGATTATTCGCTTCAGGTCCGGATCTTTGCACTGCTCTGTGCGTAATTCGGCGGGGTCGACTACGGGGACAAACTCATCTATAGCTGCCACGGCAGCTGTGCGGCTGAGTGCATCAGCATTCAGATGCGTCTTTCCTGACTTGTGCTCAACTTCAAAGCAGTATTCCTGCAGGTGTAGATTCCATCTAGCGAGTCGCGAGCTAGGGTCCCTGACACTCATCACCCATTTCAGAGGATGGCAGTCTGTGACTAGCTTGAATTTGCGGCCGTAAAGGTAGCATCTGAAGTGCTTTACTGCCCAGACAACGGCGAGGCACTCCCTTTCCGTAGCTCCGTACTTTTGCTCTGTGAAGCTCAGCTGTCGGCTAGCAAAAGCAACGGGATGTTCTTTGCCCTCGATAACCTGAGATAGCACGGCACCAACTGCGAACTTTGACGCATCTGTGGCCATAACGAAGGGCAAACTAAAATCCGGGTGGCGCAACAGCGGTGCACTCATTAGCTTCCTTTTCAGGGCCCCAAAAGCATTCTCCGCGTTTTCGTCCCAGCGAAAGGCGACATTTTTGGCTGTTAAGGCGGTGAGCGGCTTAGCGAGCTTGGCGAACTCCTCTATGTGCCTTCGGTAGTAACCGATCAGGCCGAGAAACTGCCGGACCTGGCGGACGCTAGTCGGGGATGGAAAATCCGAGACACACCTTAGTTTCTCAGGGTCCGGTCGCACGCCGTCAGCTGAAACAACGTGCCCGAGGTATATCACCTCGTTTTTGAGGAATTGGCACTTAGAGGGCTTCAGCTTGAGACCCGCTGCTCTTAGTCGCACCAAAACCTGCTCAATATCGCGCAAATGGTTATCAAAACTGTCACTGTATATGATAATGTCATCCATATACACGAAGCACAGCCTCCCCAGAAGACCTGCCAGGATAACATCAGCGGTTCTCTGCCAGACAGCAGGGCTGTTGGCCAGACCCATCGGCATTCTTTTCCATTCATAGTGCCCTGAGGGCGTGTTGAATGCCGTTTTCTCGGCATCTGCCGGATCCATTGCTATCTGCCAGAATCCCGCCGCCATTTCCACTACCGTGAAGTACCTGGCAGAGCCCAGCTGAGAAAGCGTCTCCTGTATATTGGGGATGGGGTATGGATCGATGCGAGTTACGGCATTTAGTTTGCGGTAGTCCACTACCAATCGATACGAGCCATCTGGCTTTTCCACCAATAGTGCTGGTGCTCCCCAGGGTGACTTTGAGTGTTCGACAATGCCGCGATCAATCAGGTCCTGCACCTGCCGCTCCATCTCCTCACGTTGGGAGTAAGGAATCCTGTACGCACGCTGGTAAACGGGCGATGAAGTGCCGGTTTCTATCCTGTGCTTTATAACGCCACAGAAGCCCAAATCCAGGTTGGACGCGGCGAATACCTCCGAGTAGTCGTTCAGCAAACCAGCCAGAGCCTCCCTCTCCCTGGATTTTACGTGAGAAAGATCGAACGACACCTTTGGAGCAGCCGAAGGACTAGCATGCTCTACAGTTGCGAGTACCGTATCGGTGGGCTCACGTTGCTCTATCGCAGAGGTGAAGAAAGCCAATGTTTTGTTCTTGGGAAGGCTCAGTGGCTGCTGGCTACAGTTAACCACCCGTAGGGGCACTCTGTGGGCGTCATTAACTGTCACGAGGCACGCGGCTGCCTTCAGGCCATTGCTGAGAGAGTCGACCGGCTCAAGCACTCCCACGGCGCCGCTCTCTACATCTGAAGGCACAAACGCGTACAAAATGTGCTCCGACCAAGGAAGGACGACCGCCTCCTCGACCAGCCGGACGGCAACCCGCGAATATACCTTCTCCAATGATCCCACTGTTTGACGGGTGTCAATATCGGTAATGCGAATCTCAGCCCCTCTCCTGTTCAAAAACGGAACTTTTGAGCCGCCCGCATTAACCTCTTCCTCAGAGAATGAGACTACTACCTTCCCTTTTCTCAAAAAATCCTGCCCTAATATACCTGACACTCCGTTTGGCAGAGACACCGTGTCCGGGCATACGTAGCAGGGGTGCTCCAATGCAATTCCGCCGAGAGAGAAGTGTAACCGGTAGAGTCCACTTATGCCAAGAGGATCCCCCGTTATGCCTACAAATTTGGTTGCCATACCACCAGACGCTTCCAACACCTCGCGGTCCCCCTTCCTTCGAAGCGTGTTGAAACTGCTCTCCTTAAGCAATGTCACCTTTGACCCCGTATCTATCAACAATTCCATACAACAACCATTTAACTTGCAACGCACAACAGGGCATGCCTCGTCGGCCACACAAACTACCACCACCTCATCATCTACTGCTCCCTCCCCACGCTCCTCAGGCTGGGGAGGACTAACTAGTTTTTTGTCTCGGTATCTGGAGCCCCGCTGTAGGCTTGCTTAGGGCGTGTCTCGCCTGCTTCTCTTTGTGGCTCCCCACGGCGCACGTTTTGGCAGAACCTGGCGATGTGTCCGCGACCCTGGCAAGCGAAGCATACGATTTCTTCAAAATCTCGCATACCGCGCCTGTAGCTTTGTGGCGGTCTCCGGTTTCCAGCGAATGGGCGCTGTTGAGCGCGCGCTTCAACCTGGCATTCTACCTGCTGAGATAGCAGCTGTTCTAAGCGATCTAACCGCTCTGTCAAGAGAGCAACCTCAGGGTTGAGCACCGCTCTCTCTATGACGCGTACTCTCGCTGCGGCTGTCGTTAACGCCTCATTTTGTTCCTCATCCAATGCGGCCTCCACGGCTTGGTCGAAATTGCTCGGCTTGCGCGAGAGCACGAACCGGCGCACGGGGTCTTGCAGACGAGCCACGAACAAAGCGGTCATTTCCTCTTTAAGTATATCCTCCGCGTATTTCTTCTTAAGCTGGTCTCCTTCCTCCTCTCTGTTTAACGTATCGCGCGCTAAGCGCTGAAGCCGCGACGCAAACGTTCGCACGTCCTCCCCTACCATCTGTCCGGCGTCACGGAACCTCTGTACTCGCACGTGACGTGGTTCAGTGTCAAAATGCTCTAACGCGAGCTTCTTAAATTCCGCAAATGATTTTGTGGATTTTACTTTTTCGTCTCGCCATGCAAAATCATGAGCAGCTCCTGCCATCTTACACCTCGCCATTCCCAGCATTTGAGCATCGGACCATCCCCCCATTTTCCCAATCTCTTCTAGCATGGAAAAGAAATCGCAGATTGGAACCCCTGTCTTATCTCCCGTAAACGTCGGAATGACGCTTCCTAATGCCAGCATGCTTGCTCCGAGCGACGGCTGTGGAGTGGGAGCTCCCTCAGATAAAGACATTTTTTTTTCAAGCCCTCCGGTGCCGCAAGCCTCTCAAATGGGGGTAAAAGTCCCACAATCAGTCCCGTGATTCCCTTTTGATTACAATTTTGAAGTCATGAATGTCGCAGCATTCAGAGGACATTTGCTTTTGAGACCCCACTTCTGACACCAGTGTGATGACCCCCCATAATGCGCAGGTCCACACGGGACGGAGAGGCAAAGAGACACCGTATGGCTCAGTTTAAACAAACAGGTATATTCAATAATTACACATGATTAAGGTTATACATCAGAGGCTGGGGCGTCCGAGCGTACGTGCCGACGACTTCATGGGGGCGACGGAGTGGCTCCGGAGTTGGGCTCGAGCGGTTGCTGGCAGAAGCTGCACGCCGTCGGGCTTCGGCGCTGAAGGCCCTCTTGGCGAACGATGTCGTCCTCAGCTCAGCCTGGACTGCATCCGTTTACATGTGCTTTTAAGCACTTGATTAACAAAGGACTAAGGGCGGTCATTTCCAGTGGCCCGCCCAAAGCATCAATTCTCCAATCCAAAATAACATGCGAGATGGGGACAACCCCTTGGGTTGGGCTTAGCCTCGAACCCAGAGTCTGTTAACAATACAAACTAAATAAACAACAAAAACGCCACCACTCTCTCTCAAGTGAGAGTATACACAGGCTCTCTCTTCGGAGCTAATTCACTAGCGCCTGTCTTTCCACATTCTTGGCGAGTATTGCCTGTCCGCCATGACAGGTTTCCGTCACGGCCCTTCTGGGAATGCGCTTTTGTTCACGAGGCACGGCGGGAAGCTGTGGGTGCCTTCCCGGCGATAGCCCACGTCGAAAGGGGAAGGAGGGAAAGAATGTTGTCTTCGCGGTAGCGCATAGCGTCGGCTGTGGTACGGCGCGCTCTGGCCCGCTGACAGCTCCCTTGTCCTGGAATGTGCCCGGGAGGGCCGCACCTGGAACGGCCACGCAAATTGGGGAGGATAAAGCCTGTTTCCCCGCGGCGGCGGCGGCGGGTCCGGTTGTTCTGGTCGTCACTCAAAGAGCATGGCTGGGTAATTGATGATGCCGCTGTCACGGTGGCGGGTCCCTTCGTTCTGGTCGTCACTCAAAGTGCATGGCTGGGTAATTGATGATGCCGCTGTCATCTGGGTCTCCGTCTACGCCGCGCCGTGGAACGCGGAACCTCGCAGCACACAAGGAATGTCACAACAGCTCTGGAAAAAAATTATTGTGACCAATGAATAAATGTGCAAAAGAAAACGCTTTACTGGTGCTTTGCAGTCTCCACACTACTTTTTCCTTGTGGACTTTCATCAAACACATAGTGACGGAAAGCAACTGTATGGATATATGGGCAGGTCTGCGTAAGCAACAGCAAAAGACGGTGAGCAAGGATGCATTTCGCTTGTTGGATGAGCTGTTTCGGCTTGTATTTCGACTTGAGTAGGAGAAAGTGCAGTAGCTGTGCGGCAAGCTTGCTTATGTACTGAAAGGCATACTGGTGAACATTTTCGGTTTAGCAGCAGTTGGTGTGTGCACTTGATATCTTGCCACTGGAGGCTTTCAAGAACACGTAAGAAAAAGTATCTCAGAAATGCTGGAATGTGGCTACATGTGGCCAAAGGCATGATATCACACACGGGCTCACACGCTAACACAAGGCAATGGCACTGCTAGTAGAAAGAGTGGCTGCAACAATTCGCCACGCCGGCACGGTTACTCATTGCAGCCACAGCTGCCAGACGGTGTAGAGCTTATTGGCGGTGGTAGTACTGCTGCTGTTGCCGCTGTCGCCGCACCATCTGCAGGTATGCTTGCCTCTACAGGCGAGTTGTGCCATAGAAGGAAATGATACGGTCTCGCATAGCTCTACCACGCAGGTAGGTCATGCGGGATCCTGTCCCCGCCAAGTACCCGGCAAGCATAGGAGGCCCTTTGTTGTCAGGGTCATCGGTAGTGGTGTCTTCGTCTGCTGCCAAGGCTTCCTCTAGACAGATGTGCAACGCAGCATACGCTGCAGTGATGACCACCGCCCGCTCCGGCTCGTAGTGGAGTGTCCGGTACCTTTGAAGGCACCAGACGCGGCTTTTCAGAACGCCAATGCAGCGTTCCACAACTCATCGCATTGACGAATGTGCTGCGTTGTACTACCCTTGTGCAGTGTGCATCCGGATTCCCTGACCCTGGTGTGAGCAGTCAGGGCTTTAGTGGATATCCGCTGTCTCCTGCACAACCAAAATTTGCAGTTTAGTGTGTTGCTGTCTATGCAATAAATGATGCATACCAAGCAGCCCAAAAACCAGAATGCTGAACCAGAATTCATAGGCATGCATAAGATTCATGACTAAGGTGTACCTCTAAGCACAGCCTTCTAGCTTAATGATGTATTGTGGTATCCTACACAACACTAGCGATGTACACACCTCTTTTGCCTTGATGTTTTACGCTCGAAATACGATTAACGTTTCACAATTTGTCTTGTGCCGCTGCTCCGGTAGTAAGAGTAAATACAAAAAAAATAAGATACATCAAAACTGGCAGAGAAACTTAGTCGTGAACTGCCATTGTCAAGGTCGCGGCTTTCGAACACAAGCGGTCAGAAAACCAGTCTACTCGCTATCATGGTGTTCGCCGCGTAGTATCCTTTGCGGCACCAGAATGCTGCCCTTTTTGCTGGGTCTCCCCGCGGCGCTTTGATGGCAATCAGCGTGCCGTCGACGCAGCCGATGACGCTGGGGATGGTGCCGCGGGAAGGAAGGTCACCTTCGCTGCTGCCTTTTCCTAGGGGTGCACCGGGAAACGCACCCATGCACGGCGCCGACTTTGCATATGGCTTCAGCCACACGCCGCACGCACTTGCTGACCGTCGGTTGTGCGAGACGGACGGTCTGCTCGTTGCCGACACACACTTGCAAGCCCCCGGAGGCAAAAACCGGAGAGCGCACAGCACCTGCCGTCCGTGCTCATGAGCGGTTCCACGCTGGCAGACATTACACACGATCATGACGCAGGAGGCTTCAACAGCTTATACAGAGCTCTAGAATAGGAAATTCGCGCTTGCGCGCAGTAAACGCAAGTATTTTGCGGGTCATCACGCTTTGTTACATCATCCAACATACGTCGACGAGATAACGCCGGTGATAGTGGCGCGATCCGGTTTGAATGAAGAGGACAATTTCTACAACAAACCGGTTCTCTTTAGACCTAGCAGATACCGAATCGACCAACGAAACAAAAAACAGCCAAAAAGATCGTCCATCCAATTTGCTGTAGACAAGATAAGGGGAAGCGAAAGACCAGTACTCAGTTTATAGCAAATTCATGTGCCGAAAAACGCATTAACACCGACGAGATCACTTCGAAGCGACAGGCTCAGCTTCAGAGGGCGCCGCCATGTTGGCTGTCCTTTGGAATCTGCTTCTAGAGGGGCGTACGCTATCTGTGGGACGTCACCATCCCATTTCTTTGGCGCTTTTAGCTGCATCTGAACTCCCAGATCCGCTCCCGCGTTTCGACCAATCAGGTGTAGCCACTGCTGTATATTATGACAATTTTTATTATGACACAAACTCGGAATACGGGCCCTGCACTCCACTCTAAACACGAATACGCCCTTATGGAATTAAAAATAAGCCAGCTGTAATCTAGCGCAGCTATAATCTAGCGAAAAGGGAGCGTGATTGAGGACAACTCACTACATTTTTGCACATTTCTGTTTAGAGTGTGTAGTGCGCAGAAGAACCTCGGTGGTTGGTTAGTTTTCAGGGAAAGAAAATGGCCCAGTATCTCTATCATATATCGTTGGACGCCTGAACCGCGGCGTAAGGGAAAAAATAAATGAGGGAGTGAAAGAAGAAATGGAGAGGTGCCGTAGTGGAAGGCTCCGGAATAATTTCGACTACCTGGGGATCTTTAACGCGCACTGGCATCGCACAGCACACGCGCGCCTTAGAGTTTTGCTTCCATAAAAATGCAACCGCCGCGGTAGGGTTCGAACCAGGGAACTCCGGATCAGCAGCCAAGCGCACTAACCACTGAGCCACCGCGGCGGGTCCGGCGGCGCATTCAAGACGAGTAGGGCACCGACTGTTGACACCACAATCGACGTCGACGCCACGCAGAATGCAAGCCAGCCACACTGAGTCTATTTTTGGACACCCATTCCCCACCGTGGTCTGAGTTAAAAAAATTTTCGTCGCTACTTCGCGTCGTACAAGGTCATTCGCCTAATATATCAACAGGACTCTGAAGTTGTTCGTGATAATGTGAAAGATACGGGCGAAGTCGACCCCGAAGAGTAGTGGTGCATGTCGTGGGTAGAAATTCATTTTGTGAGCGCTAATATAGCCATGCATTTCTGTTATTGCACTTTATTCCAAGGCGAAAGCATTATATGTTGCATTATTTCAAAGTCCTTAGTGTGCATCGTGGCATAAAAAATCGTAGAACCATGGATATGGCAACAAGTGGTGAAAGAGAGAGTGAGAGAGACTGCTTTAGTTGCCAGAGGTGTCGGCAATTAGGGCAGGTGGGTCTACCAGGTGGAGGCGATGTCCTGTACCCCCGAAATCAGTGAAAGTTGAGTGGCCTTGTCTGGATGCGTTAGGAGTTGGTCCCAGCTTTCCGCAGAGGAAGCTTGCAGAAGGGCAGGATATTTTCCCATCCCCAAAAGTGTGCGCCTGAGCGGCGGGCTATCCCTCGTTGCAATTTCTGATGTGGGCTTGTATTCCCCATCGGTGTTTAGTGATAGTCAAGAGTGCCTAAGATTTGAGTGCGTCGAAAAGCTACGGTACAGGGTGCTCTGTGCTCGGTGGAGGTGGGAAACGGCGTCTCGTGTATGAAAATTGCGCATGTCGGTAAAAAAGCGGGGGCTTCATCGAGGGCGCCTTTTTGCGGAGGGGGGGGGGAGGGGGGGGGTAGCTGCCCGGATTGTGAATCCCTGGCCAAGTCGCTCGGCCCCTTCTTTTCGAGAGGATCCCGTGTGGGTGGGTACACAGATGAGGTTATTTCTTGTGGTACGGAATGCAGCCGCAATGGATTCGTGCGGCGAGAAGACAGATGCGGCCTGCCGAGTAGTTTACGATTGCTCGTTCTGAGTCACTGAGGACTGTGCCCGTACAGCGGTCAGTGATGGCCAGCGGTATCCCTGTCTCTTCCTCTGCGGTGGGGGAGAGGGCACGCACTGCTGCGGTGGAGATAAGGGTAGATTACAGCGTGGTTGCACGGACCATGTAGGTTGCTGCATCTTGTGCGGCCGCGTCCGCGTCCACGTGTGTTGCGTGTTCGTCGGCACGATAGAAATCACTGATTGATCGGGCTTCGTGTTGACTGCGTGCGTCGTGTCGGTCAGGGAGCGCGAACGTTCTTGCGTAGCGGTTTGACAACGAGGCGGCTATGTAGTACACCTGTACAGAAGTGGAGAGGGAAGCGACTCGAGCAGCTTCGGAGCGAGGAAACATTACCGGAGAGGGCGTCGCAGTCGAAAGGGATTTTGAGTGCTACAGGGAAATGGGACTGCAGTTGGCGTCGGAAGAGAAATAGAGAACAGCATGCGTCGAGTGGAAAAGTACCGGAACGGGGCGGAGCCTCGGAGGCAGCAGGCGCCAGTATCAGACCACTCCTCACATGATTTAGTCAGGGGTGTCTCCAGAGCAAGTCCAAGATGCGAAGCCGTAGAACGCGAGCTCACCGGAGCAGTACCTGTAGCTACTAGAGCTATAGCTACTAGCTATAGCTACTAGAGTGTATATAGCGTCGCTCTCTTCCAGCCGAAGCGTCCCTGACACGCCGGAGCCTCCGCTTCTCTGTTCTTATCCCCGAACCTCGCTCTCCTTCGCCCTTTTATAGCCTTGGCCTTAGTCCACGTAAGCCTTGTCGTCGTCTTCTCCTTCTTGTCTTCTCCACTAATCATCTCTCCACCTCATCGAATGCTTCTTCTTCATCTTCTTTATTCTTCGGTTAATACACGCCGTCTTCTTCACGCCTGTTTCCTTCATAATTTTATTTTAGACTCCTTATTACATGTGACAAGAGCCCCCTGTCTCGAGTTTTTCCATGAAAAACTGCTCACGTCATACTCAACTTCAAGCCATCCAGCCAACCGACTATCTTCTCTGGCGATTCTGGACCCAGCGCACAACACACCGCAGATGTCCAGCACACAGCAAGAGCACACCACTAACTTAGCACACCAAACAGCGTTTTCAGAACACTAACACACCGCTGCCGTAGTCCGTACAGAGTCCTTAATAAAAATGTTGGTGTTCACAACACACTCCCTTGTATGATCACATAACACCAACAACAACAACATAATTCCCAGAGATACTTTAACAAAGCAACAACAAGATACATCCCAGAGATGCCTAGAGCTGCTTAGTTGGCTCTATTTGTATACAGGTCTAATTTGTAACATATGACCTCTGTTGTGCCTAGCCTATCCGAAAACATCTGCCCCTTGATTGGGAGTGGAGCTGTGATCGTCTGTCTTCATTTACATTGGGCTTCATTAGGACATCATCCCCTCCTGCGTTTTTCTTCCCACTGCACGTGGGCACTCGGAAATCTCACCTGTCTCCTCGGCCCCTAGCGCACATGCTACCTTAGGGGCGTACCGTACCTTACGGGCGTACCGTACCCTTTCTTCGTATTTCTTCAACATATTTACACGGAAAACATTCTTAGTGTCATCCATCAATAACTCATAATCCATGTCCTTTTTCTTCCGCGTCGCAAGGTAGAGGCCCTTCCATTGCATCAGTAAATGATTATGATCCGTTGGTAGTAGGACGAGAACCCTGTCGCCCGGATTCAGATTTCTATGAATGGCTTTCTTGTCATCATATCCTTTATAGCGTTCGCGCGCCCTTTCCAGGCCCTGATGTGCAAGCCTGCATGTTTCCTTCAACCTGTCCCGTAACTCGATAACGTACGTGTATGTTGTCTTGAGATCTGATTCAATATGTTTTTAGCCCACAGCTCCTTGTGTATTGCAAGTGGACTTCTAACGGTTCCCCCATACAACATCTCGAAAGGCGAGAAACTAAGACTCGTTTGCGGTACTGCGCGGTAAGCGAAAAAAAGAGCTGGAAGATATCTATCCCAATCAGCTGGTCTCTGCTGGCACATTTCCTTGGTCATATTTTTCAGGGTGCCTTTGAACCGCTCTACAAGCCCATTACACATGGGATGATAAGGCGTCGTCAGTAACTGCCTTGCTGACAAAAGGCGGTTAATCTCCTTCATTAGGTCCAATGTGAAGTTCGAGCCCCGGTCACTCAACACTTCTCTCGGGAACCCATAACGCGAAAACATTTCGACAAGACCCTCCGCCACTTGGATACTGTCAATAGTTCTCAGTGGAATAGCGTCAGGATAACGAGCGGCCACGTCAACCAGAGTAAGCACATATCTATTGCCTTTGGCGGATACTGGAGGGATTGGCCCCACAATGTCAACCGCCACTCGCTGAAACGGAAGGTCGATGGCTGGCAGCTTGCCCACAGGTACGGGACACACTCTTCCCTTCGGAACTGTGCACTGGCACACGTCACATGAGCGAGCAAATCGCTTAACGTCACTCTGAACACCTGGCCTAAAGAACTTCTCGGTGATCCTAGACACCGTTTCTAGAATACCCTGGTGTCCGGCCATAATTGCGTCATGTCCTAAGCGTAGCAGGGCCTCTCGCATATCTCTCAGTAACACCTTGTACCCGCCTTCCTGAACTAAATATGCATTATGTGTGCAGAAGACCATTTACCAATTGAAATTCGAATAACGTATGACTTCTTTCTTTTCACTTTTTCCCCGACTCTTTCGAAGCAGGCCATAAGGCTTGAGTCTTCTTTTTGCCTAATTGCAATTTCTCTCGGTGTTACGCTAAGGCACATCGTAACGGGAGTAGAGACCGGACGCTGCGTTCCTCGGGCTGTCGCTACAGCTCTTGTCTCCACTGTCGACGACATACTGACTGCCCCCGTCTGAGCTGCCGCTGGACTTCCCTCCTTTGTTGTTCTTCAACGTCGAGCATCCTCCACTCGGGATCTGGGTCGTCGACACTTCTTGCACCCGTAATGTTTCCCAAGATGAGATCGTAGATGGGTTGGTCTACGCATTTTGCCACTACCTGCACAGTATAATATGGCGTGGACACTAGAATCCTGGCTTCAGGAAGGTACCTTACCGTGGTATCTACAAGAGTGACGGCCGTCGCTTCTCCTGTAAGAACCTCATCCTTCACCAGGCTTCTCCGAACCAAAACTGTGTTTGCTCCGCTGCCTCTAAGCACTAATATAGGACGGTCCCCTATTTTCCCAACCACCACCGGCATTGCTGCATTGGACATCGGTGTTCTACTTACCGCCTCATTTTCCACCGGCGTTTGCTCTCCTTTCAGCTGTGGAACTTCAAGTGGCGTGCCAAGTTCTACCTTAAACTCGACAACGCTGGCAGCTCGGTCCTGCGTTCTGTAGCGGCGCTCATCCAGAGTATGACCCCTCCTCTTACAACATTGACACACAACCTGTGTCTATTTGGCAACGCTACTATTCAGACAGTGAGCTGCACGGTGTCCTACCTTGCCGCAGAGAAAACACCTTACTGGCGCCTTAGATGCAACGCCATATGCTCTTGGTTTTGTCGCGTGTCTCTGGGATCTTTTGGGTTTCCTCCTTTGCCTTGCTCAAATTACTTAGCCCTTGAGCCTCGAGGAATTGGTCTGCAGTTTCAGCGAACTGTTCCAATGAACGCAACTTCCTTTCAGGAATAGCGCTTAGCTTCGAGCTGCAACATGCTAAAAATTGCTCTGTGACCGGCTTGTCTCGTACCCCTTCAAAACTCTTTTCTGTGTTTGGCATATCAAGCCAGCTACCAAAATAGTTGGTCAGCCTGCAAGAAAACTTCTTAGCGGTTTCCCAATCCTCAGGTTTCGCGGTGCGAATTCTCTCACGAAAACCCTCTGCCGTAACTCAATGCCGTGGCCCATTCACTGCGCTCCCAGCCATGCATAAAAGCTATCCACTGGAATCGTTGCAGATATGCCTCCAGATCATCTCATTTGTCATCGAGGAGAGCCATCAGCTTCCTTGGACAAATTCAGGCCGGCCTAAGAGATTCTCTACCCGCTAAGGAACGCTGATCACTGTCCGTGATCTCCTCATATCAATCCGCGACATGTGCCTGTTTCCATAAAAGAAACACATTCTCCCGTTCTATCCTTCTTTTTTCCGGTTCTGCCTCGCGAGCTCTTCTAGCCTCTCCCTCTTCTGCTTCGCGAGCGTCTGCGCATGCTTGCGCCTCTCTCTCTGCCTATCTGCCTCCTCTTTCTGCCTCTTTTGCATCCTCCCTATAGAGACGCATCGCTTCTTCCTTGCTCAACCTCAGCTTGAGCACCAGTTCCAATGCTTTTGCCAAATCCATCCTTTCTGCCGTCGAGAAATCGGAACTATCCGAGAGAAAGCAAAAACAAGAGAAAAGAATCCTGGCACAGACTTGTCACTTATCTTCGTCACGGATCTCCCCGTAGAACACTCGGACTGAAAGAATGGACTAGGCGACAGGTGTACGCACACAGACGAACATTTAATACACCCTACGTGACACACACACACTAGAACACAAAGCTAACAAAACTAACACCAGACACAAAGAATAAAAATACACAGACCCGGGAACACTGCTACCAGCGTCTACTATTAGCGTTTTACTGCTAGTGGTCGGCGGTCGTGCTCACGGTTGGTTCGGTGCGGCTGCGGCGTTGTATGGATCCGGTAGCCAGCATTCGAGGCAGCGTTCGACGTGCTTGGGCTGGCGTCACTGGCTGCGTCGGATAAGCTCCCGGTCCAAGCACCCGTGGAGGTGTTGCTGGTGTTGATGGCGTTAGGGACACCACCCGGATGGATGGCAACAGCGCTGGAGACACCCCTGGCCGTAGCAGGTGGTAGCGTCCTGCGTTGACTCCCCGGAACGGGCTCAGGCACAGCAGGAAGTCCACAGTGTAATGTCGTAGAACGCGACCTCACCGGAGCAGTAGCCGGCCTCGCTCTCTTCCAGCCGAGAGTGTGTGTGTATGTGTGTGTGAGTGTTTGTGTTTGTGTGTGCGTGTGCGTGTGCGTGTGCGTGTGCGTGTGCGTGTGCGTGTGTGTGTGTGTGTGTGTGTGTGTGTGTGTGTGTGTGTGTGTGTGTGTGTGTGTGTGTGTGTGTGTGAAGGAAGCCAACAGTCACCGCTACCATTGTGCATAAGGGAATGTTTCGTTTTACTTATAATTTGGTGGTGATTAGTGGGAGAATAATACTTCAAATTGATTTTCACAGGGCGCTTGACCGCATGCAGCCTGCAATTCTCCTGAATAAATTACATGCCTATGCTGTTCGCAGAATAACCCTGCATCTCCTCAAGGGCTATTTATAAAATCTCTTACAGTTTGACCATAAACCTGAAAAAAACTATCTGCAATATATTTAGGCCAAACAACGTTGTTGAATGCTATGAATATAATATATTAATATTAATAATATTAATAATAATAATAATAATAATAATAATAATAATGGTTTTTGGGGAAAGGATATGGCGCAGTATCTGTCTCAGATATCGTTGGACACCTGAATCGCGCTGTAAGGAAAGGGGTAAAGGAGGGAGTGAAAGAAGAAAGGAAGAAGAGGTGCCGTAGAGGAGGGCTCCGGAATAATTTCGACCGCCTGGGGATCTTGAACGTGCGCTGACATCGCACAGCACACGAACGCCTATTAATCTTATATCTGATCTATGAAAAACAGATGGTTGCATTTATATAATATTCCATCTTCTTGCTAAATGATTGAAGTTATCTATGTACTGTGCACTTTTTTATTCCAAATTGTCTTATTGTTGTCTCGACTGGAGCACTACGACTAAAAGCAATTACAATAAACAGATACTTGTTCAAAACAAGGCATTACGAGCAACCGAAGGGTGTCACAGTCATCCTCAATATTTGGCTACAGCACCACTCCTTCTCAAACAGTTTGCTTAAAGCGGATCATGTATTTTTATCGTTTGTTTCAATACATCTACCAAAACGGCATGTATAATGCCATTCCAGTCAATTCCTCGTCACAGCATAGCCTCTGAGCCCATATGAAACTAGTCCCTAGGACGCGTACCATCTACGGGAAACAGCAAATGATCTATCAGGCACCTACTGTTCTAAATATTTTTTCGGATCATGTTGATTTTAGCGTTTCTCTCAAACATTTTAATGCAATAACGAAGCGCTATTTAATGCAAAATTACATTTTAAATCCTTAAACTTTTGTGCACCGACGATCAGACGCAATCTTAGCTTACTTAATGAATACAGCCTCTTTTTGTGCCTGAAAAGTATTGATACAATGAATAGACATGTATTTTACCTATTTCTTTTCTGCGCGCAAGCGAAGCCTGATTTTATGTTATGTTTTTTGCTCCGCCGTGATCACGTTTCATGCTAAGTGCGAGCCTCCTTCTCTTTGCTTTGTTCGGTAAAACGATGAATGTTTGACTTGCACATGTTAAATTTTTTTACCTCTGCACTGTACTGCAAAATGCACAAGGAAGCTGAAGCCTCGTCAGGTGCTACAGGCCTTTTGCTTCAGCTTCATTTTCTTCGCAAGGAACAAATAAAGATTTTGAAGTTTGAATAATCTGTTGTTCAACGAAAACTACTTGCAATTACAAAGCAGCAGAAAAAACAGCCATGCCCCCGGTGGGATCTGAACCCACGACCTCCGAATATCGCGTCCGGTGCTGTAACAAGTAGTTTTCTTTAAGCAACAGATTAATCGAAGTCTTATTCTCCCACTAATCAGCACTAAATAATAAAAAAACATACCCCGATGCACCTTGGTTTCGGTTACTGTTGGCTTCCTTCACATGTTTTTCAAACGAGCTTAACAATTCCCTTACCTTGTCTGCTAAAAGGTTAACAAGGGTGTCGGTTCTGGCAGTCTTGATGCCATAGGTAGCATAAGAGGGCTCTAGCGCAGTTTGCGTTCTCGCCGTTGGATGAAGTTCCTCGTCAGACTCGGGGTAATACAGGACGTGCTACGTCCGCTGCTATGGACGAGGGTGGCACTGGTGAACACTCTCAAGGTTCGCTTACACCCAATAAACATAAATACCCATAGGAGCAGCACATTGGACAGCCGTCGCCGTAGCTGAGCTGCTAGGGCACCGGACGTGAGATTCGGAGGTCATGGGTTCGGATGCCACTAGTGGCATGGTTGTTTTTTCTGCTGCGTTGTAAGTAGTTTTCTTTAAGCAACAGATTAATCGAAACATTAGTCACCCACTAATCGGCGCTATACTAAAAAAAAAAAGCATTCACGTATGCCCCTTGGCTTCGGTGACTGTCGGCTTCCTTCTTATATGTATACATATTAGATACCACATATATTAACAATAGATCTTTAGCATTACCCAAATTTGTCTCATGTTTCTTCTGTCTCGGCTGGGATCACTGTGTTCGATATTGCAGAAACCTGGCGATAAAGGAGTCTATTTTTTCCGATACATGTCTACTGTGAATGTTTTTCCTTGCAGTTATTGCCGGCTTACGCTAATTAATGGTTATGTCAAACCAATCAGGAAGACATTCCGAAACTATTTTTTCACTTCACGGCTAACCTATGACCTATGGAGATGGCCACTCGTCATTCAGTGCAGATGGCTTTGTTGAGAAAGCGTAGAAATGCTGCCGACGTTATTTTGAAGCTGTAGACTATTTTAAAACGTCATCATTGTTGCATGTTGGGACACCGAATGTATCCCAACAGGCCTTCTAACCTCTGAAGTTTCCTCAATGGCACAAATATCTCTTTAAATCCCAGATGAGGCCTTATGCTCTATATTATCTCTCTAATCATCACACTCATGTAAATCAGCCTAATACCAGTCCAGGACAATAGCTTTTTCCATATCCCTCAAACTAATCGTGTCCTTTGACAGGTATCCCCGGAAACTACTTAATCTCATATGCAGATCTGATCATCTGCCACCTGTTCGCTTGCTTCCTCCTACGATTCATTGCTACAACTTATGGTCTTCGGTTGTCTGCCTTCCCATCACATCTGCTTGCTATAACGTTTGGCCTTGATTTCAAATACGCTAACACTTAGACGAGTTTTTTCTCGGGCCAATTCTCCTCTCTTCCTGTGTCTTAACTTTGCATCTATCGTGTTATTTATATTGTCTGCTGTGCTGTTCGCAACCTAATTCCGAGGCTTTGCGTAAGTATAGTGAAGGTTTCCGCTTCCCAGGTAAGTACGTACAAGACAAAAGTGTTTAAAATTTTCGTCTTCAAGGGTATTGCAAATGCTCGATTCATGAGAGGAGTGTGCCTGCTAAGTGTTGTTTATTGTCCTGTTATTTCGATCCCGTGGTAATTATGAGGGACTATCTGCCCTATGTAGACGCATTCATGTTCCGTTTTCAAATATAAAATTCTCAGGCCTTCCGAGGCCATTGAATAAACTTCATATTTTGAAATATTTTGAAGGACCATCTTTCAGCTTGCCGCCGCGGAGGCTCAATGGTTATGGCGCACGGCTGCTGATCCGAGAGACGCGGATTCGATCCGGCCGTGGCGATCGCATTTCGATGGAGGCGAAATTCTAGGAGCCCGTCTACAGTGCAACGTCATTGCACGTTAAAGAACCCCAGGCGGTCAAAATTTCCGGATCCCTTCACTACGGCGTCCCTCCTAGCCTGAGTCGCTTTGGAACGTTAATCCTTCATTAACCATAAACCATAAACCGGAAAATATCTACTCTAGGCAAAACTACGTTTGCGATTTTTTGTTGACTTGGATAAAAAATGAATTCCCTATAGTTATCGCAGGCTTACGCCAATGTCCCTTAAGGTTTAATTCATGGTTTGGTCAAAGCAATCGGTAATATATTTCAATACTATTTCGGCACTTCGCAGTTCGCATATGCAGATAGCCACTTGTTCGCTGGAAAGGTATTTCTTGAGGAGAGCGTGGAAGTGTTGCCGACGTCATTTTGTTGCCGACAGCGTTCTAAATTCCGGAGTTTTCCTGAATTTCACAATCTTCGGAGTGAGGAAGGCCAACCGCTTTCTTTGGTCGACGAAAGTGTAAGACAGCTCAAAGTTTTCAACGATTGCCCTACTGAATACATTGCACGATCATGGTATGTTTGCTGATGCAATCTGTGCTACTCTTGTATCGAGAAATGCTTTTCTTCAACTTATCCCTATATCTGTGGTATACGGAATCAATCTTAAAATCATCTATTACCTGTAGTGTATTTTCAGCGCTCAGCGCCAAATTCGCGCTCCTTAATGCACAGGAGGCGTTGCAGTGCATTTCTGAAAAAAAGGACTAAGGATGCTGACTCCCAGCGCCAATATCCAGAACATTATAATGGACGGAATGGTGTTCGTACTCCCGTGGTAGTCGGAGTGGTTTTACGATTCGGCATGGTTTAATCCTTCAATTGAGCAGAACCACAACCCGGTTAAAATAATTTATTTCACATGTGTAATATTTTGAACATTTTCCCATACTTCAACGCTGGAAAAACGATGGGACACTTGCGACAGCTCCTCGAAAGCTCCCCGCGCCACTCACGCTGGACGTTCATGAGAAGTTAGCCCTCAAAATGCTCACAAACTTTTCATTTCGTGTGCCGTGTGCATCGTTATTTCCTTTGCGCTTTATTCAGTGCTTTTGCTCGGCTAATAGTCTGGTAACCAAAACTCATTTTTTACCGCATTCCTATCGTGGTCAGATCAGACTGATTTTTAGGTGAAACAGGTGCATTGTCTTCACTGTAATTTCTAGAATCCCCTAACTTCCAAACTCAGCGGCGTAACACTCCAAACAGCTGAATACAGTCACTCAACCAGTGAAATTGCCACGCATCTCGCGTCTTGTGCTCGGCAGCAAAATTCTCCATGAGAAAAATTTTCTTTTCATTTGTGGTGAATCGCCTAGCTTAGCTACATGCATTGTAGACGTTCAGGTTTATCGATTTTCATGAATGCAGGTTTCAATGAATGAATGGCACCTTCGCATGCTAAGCTCAGGATTATTTCACTCACGTAGCGCTTGCGAATTTTCGCTATAAGTATACTGCTCCATAATTCAAAGAGTATTAAGCAGCAATCCACATGTCTAAACAACTGATAGTTAATGTGAGGATGTCAGAGGCAGACGCAATGCTTTACAATGTGAATATTAGGCGAGGATGCCGAAGGATTTGCAGTCCATCAAGTCCACGATGCTTCGGCCCCTCAGTGATGAGGGCACTCGACTGCTGCGCCAGATTATACCCGGGATCAAACCTGTCGGCTGAGGGAGCGTTTCGATGGAGCCTAAACTCGAAGAGCGCTCGTGGGCTGTGCGATATCAGTTCACGTTACAGATCCACAGGTGCTCTAACTTATTCCGGAGCCCTCCACTACGGCAACAAACTTATTTCTTCATTCACTACCGCTTTCCTCCTTTCTCTTACGGTGCGGTTCGGTTGTCCACCGAGATGAGACAATTACTGCACCGTTTCCTTTCCTCAAACAGCCTATTTTTCGAAAGCCAATTTTCATTGTACAGCACACTGCTTTTTTGAACACGACAGCATTAAGGATCTCTTGCCGCCGAAAAGCTTGTGTCGGCGGCGTTGGCAGTCGGATAAAAATAATCCTCCTCGCACTCCTCCGCCTCTCCTTTTCCTTCCCTTAAGGCACGGCACGGGTGTCCACCGAGATAAGTTAGACAGGCGTCCTTTCCTTAAATTGTCCAACGGGTTACGCGTAGCGCAAAACAGGCGATGGCGTTCCGTGCACACCTTGGCAACGCATCAACCCGCTGTCGCGTCTCACTCTTAAAGACGATGATTAAGCGTCCTCCAATTTTTTTTTGCTTTTTGTCGTCTACAGCGTAAAGCAAAATGAAGAGTAAAAATTATATCTACACTTCGCCTAAATATCAGATTATAATCTGACATTAATTAAACTTCGATGCAACGCCGCCAGTACACAATCAACGTTGAAAGTAAGCAAGGGTTCTATTTGGAGGTCGAATTTGTTGAGAAGAATCCTCTTACTCAATCTCTAATTTTTTTGTGCGGTGAAAGCATTAGCTATTGGTACCTAATCAAGTAAGTACCGCTTCCATTCGCAGTGCCATCCTCTTTGCTCTTTTATTCAGTTACTGTTTGTTAAAAAGCTCGTGTTGATGTTCGCCACCAGTTGGTGTTGTAACCAATTGTCTCGGCTAGGCCTATTATGTGCTCCAATGTACCATTTTCTGTACACATTGATTGCTGGTCTGGCGGTAAAACAGTCTTCCCTTTTTGTATTTATTAAGCGTATGTAGCTATGACTAGACGGCCTCTCTTCATAACCTTCTTCATGTATATGAACTCTTCCAATACTTGGGATCACCAAAGCTCAAAAATGGCGCTATAGTTTTAAAGTGTCCGCGTGGTCGGTTGGGGATTCCTTTGCGCACCATTACGCAGATATCGGCCGCTTTTCAGGTGACATCACATCCTGCTGTATTACACTTCATCGCACATAATAATCCCTGACGCTAATTAGTGGCTCCTAAATTTAAGTTTTCCATTAATGTCATTTGCGCACACTGCTGCGCGACGTGCTAGTAAAAATCCTCTGTGTATTCTCCTGAACGAGCATCCTCATTGGTGAAGAAGTAGTGTCCGGCTCTGATTGACGGGACTCCGGTTGACTTCCGCTTGACAACCTTCTCTAGCAAAGGCTCAGCCCGGATTACGGAACTCGCTCTAAAGTTGTAGAGCGTGACGTCAAAATGATGACAGCATGACAAGGCGAGACGTCAACGCGTGACGAAACGCGGAATCTACCAATGTCTATTAGAGTGCCCCCGGAAGCGTCTATCTGCACGACAAGAGGCCTACTTACACGGCAAGTGCCGTATGATAACGTTTTATAACACCACGCAGTGCATAAAATGAATATTCCTTCATCCTTTCAAACAAATGTATTTCGCTTTCACTGCCAGGAAGCAAGACAAGAACATTCACTTTTGCAAATAACTGCTTTCGTGGGCAAATTTTGTTGCCATGAGGGGGCGCTGGCAGTGTAAACAGTGAACATGGCGGCCTTCAAGAAAACAGCTGATCCCACGGCTAGTTCCTGCTTTTTTACGCGTCGTCTGAAATCAAGGCTCCATATGGTTGTCCAGAGTGCGCGGAGATCACTTATCGAAGCCAGAGAAGGTCAAGAACCTCCAGAAAGGAACCTGAACCGGTATTCCGGGGTTCGAACCCGACCGCGGCGGCTGCGTTTTTATGGAGGAAAAACACTAAGGCGTCCGTGTGCTGTGCGATGTCAGTGCACGTTAAAGATCCCCAGGTGGTAGAAATTATTCCGGAGCCCTCCACTACGGCACCTCCTTCTTCCATTCTTCTTTCACTTTCTTTCTTATCCCTTCCCTTACGCCGCGGTTCAGGTGTCCAACGATATATGAGACAGATACTGCGCCATTTCCTTTCCCCAAAAAACCAATAAAGAAAACGTCGCGCGCGAAAATCGACGAAGACAACTTCGGGTAATCCTGTGTACTGGTTAAAAATGCCATATGCCAAGAATATAATTTGGGTTCTGGTTCTTTTGCTTAACGAAATACCAGACAGCCACGAAGCACGCTTTGTTGGGTGAAACCGAGTTTTTTGGCTTTAAAAACTTCTGATACAAATGATTCAGTTGGGAAGGAGCAAGAACCAAGCAAGGCTGATGGGCGCACACTATAGCCTTGCTTGTGTTCGTTCGTTCTTGGCTGTGTTATAAGTTGCTGCAGCGCGCCACAAGCGTATTCTCTTGTAAACACATAATAGCCCGAACGCAGAGCAAAGGGTTTTACCTGTTATTCCCTGTTTTAGAAAAATGGAACGGAAACTGCAGATAATGCCTGTTTCTTTTTCCCGCTGTGTTCGCTGCTGCAATTCTTTGCGCGGGAATTCTAATCTCGAAATGGCGCCAACACGAAGAATGTCGAGCGAGCAAGAACAAATCGTTATAGACTTTATGAAGAGCCATCCTCTCTTGGGTCGGGCTTCTGCCGACCTAACAAACTCATACACAGCGGTGGAAAATCGCGAGCTGCGGAACCAGCTCGCGTCGATTCTCAACAACGAGGTGCCGGCCGTTTAAAAACCGGATGTCTGTACCTTGCGCCTTACGACCACTGTTTATTTCATCTATGATTTAGTTTAGTCTCGGAGGAGGTGCAGGAATGCATAAACTAGTGGTTCAGCAATATTGATTGCTTCTCTTTTGCTAGCGCTCTATTAGTTTCATGGTTCGCCAGTACCAACCAGCCGCACCTTTTACCCTGTTACAGCAGAGGAGATGAACGGGGACAACAAGCAAGTTGTCGACAAGACACACTGAGCCCCACAGACCGTGAATTGGCTTGTCATTATTCAAGCTCCATGCTACCCTTTCTGGCAGCTGCTTGAAACTAATAGCACTATCATTTCTGACAGCATTTGCAGCAGTAGCAAAATAACTGCAGTGAATTTGACTATCCACAATGCTTTCTCTCTCTTTGGCCTTGCCACGCTGTGCAGATTGTTTATTTCGCTTGCAGTGAGGCTTGCATATCTCCCAGTAGTCTAACAATTGTGTGCATGAAATACGCTACAACAATGCTGCCCCAGATTCCTGTCCTGCATATTTATGTCAAGATCTCTAATACAATCTACAAAATGCTTTGCTTATTCCACCTCATGATGCATTGCGTGATGGGCACATTTCCCTTCCCGACAGTTACACCGGTGCCCTCACAGCAGCAGACACCATAGCCCCCACTGCAGCCCTCATCGCGTGCCACGCCCAGCCTTCTTGAGAAGCGACTGCAAAACGATGAAGCCGATGAGGAGTTGAGCTAGACACTGTATGAATCTCGTCGTTTGGCAGAACTTACTAAGGTCCAGAGATGCAGCGATGGCGTAGAGGTAGAACATCCGCCTCGCGTGCAAGAGGACCGGGGTTCAAATCCTGGTGCCGCGCAATTCTCCACCGGGTTAAAAAAAAAAATCCGCGT
The DNA here is from genome assembly GCA_030143305.2 of Amblyomma americanum. Lineage (NCBI taxonomy): Eukaryota > Metazoa > Arthropoda > Arachnida > Ixodida > Ixodidae > Amblyomma > Amblyomma americanum. The sequence goes on along the minus strand of JARKHS020010952.1, from coordinate 227,814 downwards.
GTCGATGGAATTGCATAACCAGGCCTGGAGTGCGGCCTTATCTCGGTGACCAGAACCGACAACGCACTCTCTCACCAGAGCAGGATTTGGCCACCCTGGTGTAGTACTTGGCCACAACCTTCTATGATCAAACCAATTAACCCTCGGCCCTCAGTCCCCAGCGGCTGCAGAGCAACTGACCACGGCGGCGGTCAAACCTGTGACGCAGCGGAGGGTGCTAAGAATCTCTGGCTCCGGACAGGCCGCCATTGGAATCTGAACCTGGCAACGTTTAACGCTAGAACTTTAGCTAGTGAGGCTAGCCTAGCAGTGCTGTTCGAGGAACTAGCGGGAATTAAATGGGATGTGATAGGGCTTAGCGAAGTTAGGAGGACAGGTGAGGCGTATACAGTACTAAAGGACGGACACATACTGTGCTATCGCGGGTTAGAGGGTAGACGAGAACTAGGTGTGGGTTTCCTCATTAATAAGGATATAGCTGGCAACGTAGAGGAGTTCTACAGTATTAACGAGAGGGTAGCAGCTATAGTAATTAGGCTGAATAGGAGGTACAAGCTGAAAGTGGTGCAGGCCTACGCACCCACATCCAGCCATGATGACCAGACCGTTGAAAGCTTCTATGAGGACGTAGAATCAGCAATGAATAGAGTAAAATCGCAGTACACTGTACTGATGGGCGACTTCAATGCGAAGGAGGGCAAGAAGCAGGCTGACGACCACGCGGTAGGTGACTATGGGATAGGCTCTAGAAATAGCAGGGGAGAGTATTAGTCGAATTCGCGGATAGAAATAATTTACGGATCATGAATACCTTCTTCCGCAAACGAGAAAACAGGAAGTGGACCTGGAAGAGCCCCAATGGTGAGATTAAAAATGAAATAGACTTCATACTATGCGCTAAACCTGGCATCATTCAGGATGTGGCCGTCCTCGGAAGGGTGCGTTGCAGCGACCATAGAATGGTAAGGTCTAGAATTAGCCTAGACTTGAAGAGGGAACGGAAGAAGCTAGCGAAGAAGAAGACCATTAACGAGTTAGCCGTAAGAGGGAAAGCACAGGAGTTTAGGATAGCGCTGAAAAACAGATACTCGGCTTTAACTGAGGAAGATGATCTTGATGTTCATTCAATGCACGATAACCTGACATCAATAATTACGGAGTGCGCAGTAGAAGTAGGCGGTAGGACAGTTCGAAAAGATACCGGGAAGCTATCTCAGGTGACGAAAGATCTGATTAAGAAGCGCCAAAACATGAAGGCATGTAACACTACCGATAGAATAGAACTAACGGAGCTATCAAAGTTAATAAATAAGCGCAAGGTAGCCGACATAAGGAAGTTTAATATGGAGAGAATCGAGCATGCTCTAAAGAACGGAGGTAGCCTAAAAACAGTGAAGAGGAAACTAGGCATAGGTAAAAACCAGATGTATGCATAAAGAGACAAGCAGGGCAATGTCATTAGCAATATGGATAAGATAGTTAACGTAGCCGAAGAGTTCTACACAGACCTGTACAGTAGCCAATGTAATCAGAACGCTAATGAGAAATACAGCAGTGCACAGCAATGCGTCATCCCGCCAGTAACGAAAGATGAAGTAAAGAAAGCCTTAGAAGCAATGAAAAGGGGAAAAGCAGCTGGGGAGGATCAGGTAACAGCAGATCTGTTGAAGGATGGAGGGGACATCGTGCTAGAAAAACTAGCCACCCTGTATACGCAATGCCTTATGACCTCGACTGTACCAGAAGCTTGGAAGAATGCAAACATTATCTTAATTCATAAGAAGGGAGACGCCAAGGACTTGAAAAATTACAGGCCGATCAGCTTACTATCCGTTGCCTACAAAGTATTTACTAAGGTAATCGCTAATAGAGTCAGGACAACGTTAGACTTTAATCAACCAAATGATCAGGCAGGCTTTCGTAAAGGATATTCTACAATAGATCATATTCACACCATCAATCAGGTGATAGAGAAATGCGCAGAATATAACCATCCTCTATATATAGCTTTCATTGATTACGAGAAAGCATTCGACTCAGTGGAAACCTCAGCAGTCATACAGGCATTGCGTAATCAGGGGGTAGAAGAGCCTTATGTCAAAATACTGGAAAATATATATAGCAACTGCACCGCTACTATAGTCCTCCATAAAGTCAGCAATAAAATTCCAATAAGGAAGGGCGTCAGGCAAGGAGACACGATCTCGCCAATGCTGTTCACCGCATGTTTGCAGGAGGTATTTCGAGGCCTGAATTGGGAACAGTTGGGAATAAGAATAAATGGAGAATACCTAAATAATCTGAGATTTGCTGATGACATTGCCTTGCTGAGTCACTCAGGAGGTGAACTGCAAATAATGATCAACGAGTTAGACAGGCAGAGCAGATCGATGGGTCTAAAAATTAACATCCAGAAAACCAAGGTAATGTTCAACAGCCTAGCAAGGGAACAACAGTTCACAATTGGCAGCGAGAGCCTAGAAATTGTGCCGGAATACGTCTACTTAGGGCAGGTAGTGACAGCTGATCCGGATCATGAGAGGGAGATAACTAGAAGGATAAGAATTGGGTGGAGCGCATATGGCAAATTCTCGCAGATCATGAGTGGCAGTTTACCAATTTCCCTCAAGAGGAAAGTGTACAACAGCATAATCTTACCGGTACTCACCTATGGGGCAGAAACGTGGAGGCTAACGAAAAGAGTTCAGCTTAAGTTAAGGACAACGCAGCGAGCCATGGAAAGAAAAATGATAGGTGTAACGTTAAGAGATCGGAAGCGGGCAGAGTGGGTGAGGGAACAAACACGGGTTAATGACATCCTAGTCGAAATCAAGAGAAAGAAATGGGCTTGGGCAGGGCATGTAATGCGAAGGCAAGATAACCGCTGGTCTTTAAGGGTAACGGAGTGGGTTCCAAGAGAAAGTAAGCGTAGCAGGGGGCGGCAGAAGGTTAGATGGGCGGATGAGATTAAGAAGTTTGCAGGCAAAGGGTGGATGCAGCTGGCAAAGGATAGGGTTAATTGGAGAGACATGGGAGAGGCCTTTGCCCTGCAGTGGGTGTAGTAGGGCTGATGATGATGATGACTAAGGTCCAGAATCTCCAGGACGCTGCGTTTCAGCAGAGCATGGTGGAGGTGTGTACTCAATGTGCACACTGCACTTTGCAGAGTCGAAACTATCACCTTGAGCATAAATATCAGTGCTCTTTTTTGAGCCCCTCTACTACTGTTTTGACGCCTCTTGTGGGGCGTGGTTGGGACAGCTGAGTTTATGAAACTGACACGAGTCTTCTGCAACCAGAGTTTGTCCAAAATATCTCAGCACCTGACTTTTTACATAAAACTTAAGTGAGATCTAAAAAATGGTTGTCACTAATAGTCTGTAATTGGAGCTTGTTTACATGCAGGCCATACGGGAGGTGGCAGAGGCTGTGCGGGCTACAAATGGGCATCAAGAGTGCTCATCCGGAACGTGAACCTACTGACGCTGATCTTACAAAAGCAGCTTGAGCCACCTGCACCACATTGAATTGTTCATTTCCATTTGCATTAATTGCGTGTTTTTATAATTATGAAATAACAGCTTCATATGTTTATATTTATCCAAGAACATTATTTACTTCTCTGCCAGGTCCAGACACATTGAACTATATTTAGTTTGCTTTTTAAAATTTGCGTTTTGTGTGTATATTTTTATTTACATTGTTTGCTTCTCTGCCAGTTGCAGAGACGTACCATTTTAGTTTGTGTTTTTGAAGTGATGATTTTGTTTGTTTCTATTTACGTTATTTGCTTCTCTGGCAGGTTTCTGTTTATGTATTTACTCAAGATCACCTCTGCCATGTCCTATAGCATCATTTTTTTATTTGTTGTAAGCTCTGCAGGCCCAGACGCTTCACACACTTTATTTTCTTCAATTTACGTATCGTAAGCTCTGTCACGTTTGGAAGCCTCATATACTGTTATTATTTTCCATTTCTTTCAATTGTTTGCCTGCAGCGCTGGCAGCTGCACAAGGTGCGATTTCTAGTGCCTGTTTTCTTTCATTTCCAAGTGCAATATGTGGGGCGAAGTGTTCTGAAGGGACTGTAGATAAGGTGGGCGTCATAATATGGGGATTCTGGATAAATTTTGAACACTTCGCTTTTGTGCTTATTAAGTTTGTTCGCATGTTCCTGAATTGTTTTTTTCGCATTAATTTAGCTGCTTTTCCGTACAGTGTCCTTGTGTGCACTGTAACATTTTCTATCCTCAAGAGACCCGACGAAAAATGAGGCTTGCCAGCATTCGTCCGAAGTCACTTCTGAACTGGTGTTGAATGCAGGCGGAAATTATCTTTGGGACGCTTGAGCTCCGCCTTTAAAGGTATGATGCAACAATGTTAACGGCTCTCGTTCGTAGGTGGGTCCCTTTACGACTTCAAACACAGCCATGTTGGCATCATCGTCTGTGATACTTGTGTGTCTTATACACGTAACATGGTTTTTTAGTCCAGTAAAATCTACGAAGAGCAATGTCATGTGTAGCACTTGCTGTGCATTCCGCCAGTTATGTAATATGCTTAAGCAAAGTGCAAAACTGGGCTACAGCAGGACTACAAGTATGCACAACTTGCCAAACCTAATAATTACTAGTACTCAAGCTTGCAGTCAAGATGAAGCATCATTTAAGAGCAAACAGCGCGTAAGACTTAGCGAGAAGCAAAAAAGACATAACACGAGCACTCGTCCTGTGTTTACTCTGCTTTCCGGCTATGTTTTTGCACTGTTCGCCCTTAAAAATGTACAGCCAACTCGCCTGTTTGGCCACAGTGTAAGATACAACTGTTTTTGTGCAATCTCTGCGCACCACTCGACACGGCATATGCCAATCACTGTCGATGCTACATGCGTTTGTTTCCCTGCTGTGTTCTACAGTTGGGAAACAGGCATGAACAGCTCTGCAAAAGAAAATTATTGTGATCAATGAATATATGTGGTGCAAAAACAAACGCTTTACTGGTGCCTTGCAGTCTCCACACTACGTTTTCCTCGTGGACATTCATCAAACACATAGTTCCCGCTAGCAACTGTTCGGATAAACGGGATAAACGGGTCGACGTAAGCAACGGCGAACGACTGTGTACAAGGATGTATTTCACTTGTTGGACGAGCTGTTTCGGCGTGTATTTCGACTTGAGAAAGGAAAAGTGAAGTAGCTGTGCGTAAAGCTTGCTGATGCACTGAAAGGCATACTGGTGAATACTCGGTTTAGCAGCAGTTGGTGTGTGCACTTGATATCTTGCCACTGGAGGCTTTCAAGCACACGTAAGAAAAAGTATCTCAGAAATGCTGGAATGTGGCTACATGTGGCCAAGGGCATGATATCACACACGGGCTCACACGCTAACACAAGGCAATGGCACTGCTAGTAGAAAGAGTGGCTGCAACAATTCGCCACGCCAGCACGGTTACTCATTGCAGCCACAGCTTCCAGACGGTGTAGAGCTTATTAGAGGTGGTAGTACTGCTGCTGTTGCCGCTGTCGCCGCACCATCTGCAGGTATGCTTGCCTCTACAGGCAAGTTGCGCCAAAGAAGGAAATGATACGGTCTCGCATGGCTCTACCACGCAGGTAGGTCATGCGGGATCCTGTCCCTGCCAAGTACCCGGCAAGCATAGGTGGCCCATTGTTGACAGAGTCATCGGTAGTGGTGTCTTCGTCTGCTGCCAAGGCTTCCTTTAGACAGATGTTGTTCAACGCAGCACACGATGCAGTGATGTCTACCGCCCGCTCCGGCTCGTAGTGGAGTGCCCGATACCTTTGAAGGCACCAGAAGAGGCTTTTCAGGACGCCAATGCAGCGTTCCACAACTCATCGCATTTAGGAATGTGCGGCGTTGTATTCCCCTACTGCAGTGTTAGCATCCGGATGCCCTGACACTGGTGTGAGTAGCCACGGCTCTAGTGGATGTTTGTTGTCTCGTGCACAACCAAAATTTGCAGTTTAGTGTGTTGCTGTCTATGCAATAAATGATTAATACCAAGCATCCCAAAACCAGAATGCTGAACCAGAATTCATAGGCATTCAGAAGACTCATGACTAAGGGGTACATCTGTAAGCACAGCCTTCTAGCTTAATGATGTACTCTGGTATCCTACACAACACTAGCGATGTGCACACCTCTTTTGCCTTGGTGTTTAACGCTTGAAATATGATTACCTTTTTAACAATGTGTCTTGTACCGCTGCTCCGGTAGTAACATTAAAAACAAAAAAATAAATACGATACATCAAACTGTTACATCTCTCCATGTCATAATCCGCCTCATTTAGGTATGAGCCACTGCGCAGTACTGTAGCTTAATATGTGCTGTCGAAGTGGCCCGATGATCAACAGGCTGCTTACCCAGAAGGAACTCTCCATCCTCCAGCAGCCCGCGCTCTACCTTCCGAGGTAGCCATGATTAACGCCAAGAAAATCCATCGTGACAAGACCCGAGGCATCGAGGGTCGACCTCAAGGATCTTCATGTTTGCATCGCAGATCTGCGAGAAACACAGGCAGACAAACTTAGTCGTGAACTGCCATTGTCGAGGTCGCGGCTTTCGAACACAAGCGGTCAGAAAACCAGTCTACTCACGATCATGGTGTTCGCCGCGTAGTATCGTTTGCGGCTCCAGAATGCTGCCCGGTTTGCTGGGTCTCCCCGCGGCGTTTTGATGGCAATCAACGTGCCGTCGACGCAGCCGAGGACGCCGTGGATGGTGCCGCGGGAAGGAAGGTCGCCTTCGCTGCCGCCTTTTCCTCGGGGTGCACCGGGAAACGCACCAATCCCTTCTGTGCGCCGACTTTGCCTATGGCCTCAGCCACACACCGCACGCACTTGCTGACCGTCGGTTGTGCGAGACGGACGGTCTGCTCGTTGCCGACAACACTTGCAAGCCCACGGAGGCAAAAACCGGAGAGCGCACAGCACCTGCCGCCGCACCGACAAAGCGTTCGTCCGTACGCTTCGCTGTTCGACGGCAAGTTCGACGCACTACCACTCCACTTTCTTCTTATCCAGTCGAAATAAGCGGCGGAACAGCTCGTCCAGCAAGTCATACGCGTCCTCGTACACCGTCCTTCGTTGTTGCTGGCGCCGACGCTGCCGCCTCAGGCACCAATGCATAGCAGACGCCTTTGCCGCTATTTTCCCTGTAAAACTCTGTAGATCGACGCTTCGCGCTCGCAAAAAACAGTCTTAAACCACGGGCATAATTAGGTGCGCAAAGTCACGTATTTTTTCTCGTATGTGACGCCATTGCAGCTTCTCGTGACGCAACTTTTCAAAATGGCGCTGGCAACCAATAGGAGCGGGCATTTTAGAGCACTCTAAATTGTACAGCGGTCAGAGCGAGTTCCGTAATCCGGGCTCTGTACTAGCCTAGCGGCACCGATTTCACTGCGTCTGCATGAATGACCTTGAACAGAAGGAGCGGAGTTGCGTAAAAAACACGTGACCCACCACGTGGATCGCAGCAGCGGCAGTCGCGCGCTCCACCGTCGTCGCGGCGGGCCGTGTCTGATCACCCGGTCTACATTGCCAATTAAAGGCAGCTAGCTTGTTCGCATAACACTGCGTTTTACATTTATCGTGATGGTAAAAGCGAATGGAGAGGAAAATTTGTGTCCACTCACTCGCTCCGCAATGCGCGCTCTGTGCTGTGCACAACCAAGGCGCCGTGACGAATTGCCGTCTGCAACATCGCTGAACGTAAGTCGGCGCTCTTATCGGACAGTTGTGCAGATGCTAATTTATTTTTGTCATTACTTTTATTCAGGCACTGCAAGAACCGGGAGATGCCGCTGATTGGTTTTTAATTTATCTGCCGCCAATAAATAAGACGTATGAGCTAAAAGATCGTATTGCCGTGTTTCTTTTTACAGATGCATTCGGAGACTTCGCAGACGAAGTTTTCATAAGTTCGCCACCGTACGAAGCGCAGGCATGCCCACACTGCATGACGCCTCGAAACTAACCTGTAAGCTAACTCGCGAGCTCAATGCAGAGCTACACCACCGCGGCTATCGAGAACCGTAAAGGACGCCGAAAAACCACTTCTGGCATGTCAAACTCGTCAGTGTGGCTGTGCGCCGCTGGCGACTGACCATCCGTGCACATGAGCGGTTTCACGCTAGCAGACATTACACAGGATCATGAGCAGGAGGCTTCAACAGCTTATAGAGAGCTCTGTAATAGGAAATGCGCACTTGCGCGCAGTAAACGCAAGTATTTTGCGGGTCATCACGCTTTATGTTACATCATTCAACATACGCAGACGAGATAACGCCGGTGATAGTGGCGCCATCTGGTTTGAATGAAGAGAAAAATTTCCACAACAAACCGGTGCTCGTTAGACCTAGCAGCTACCGAATCACCAAGCCAAATAAAAAAACAGCCAAAAATATCGTCCATCCAATTTGCTGTAGGCAAGATAAGTGGAAGCGAAAGGACCAGTACCCTGTTTATAGCCTGTTCACGTCCTGAAAAACGCATTAACACCGACGAGTGCACTCTGAAGGGACAGGCTCCGCTTCTGAGCGCGCCGCCATGTTGGCTGTCCGTGGGCATCTGCTGCTAGAGGAGCGTACGATATCTGTGGTATTTCACCATCTGATTTCTTCGACCCTTTTAGCTGCATCCGAACCACCACATCCGCTTCCGGCCTTTCGACCAATCAGGTGTAGCTTCTGCGGTAGATTATGACGCTTTCTATTGTACAAAAATACACCCATATGGAAGAAAAAATGAGTCAGCTGTAATCTAGCGAAAAGGGAGTGTGATAGAGGACACCTCACTACATTTTTGCACATTTCTGTTTAGAGTGTGCAGTGCGCAGAAGAACCTCGGCGGTTGGTTAGTTTTCAGGAGAAAGGAAATGGCCCAGTATCTCTATCATATATCGTTGGACACCGGAACCGCGGCGTAAGGGAAAAGATAAAGGAGGGAGTGAAATAACAAAAAAGAAATAGGTGCCCGTAGTGGAGGGCTCCAAAATAATTTCGACGATATGGCGATCTTTAACGTGCACTGACATCGAACAGCACACGAGCGCCTTAGCGTTTCGCCTCCACAAAAATGCAGCCGCCGCGGTAGGGCTCGATCAAGGGAACTCCGTATCAGTAGCCAAGCGCCCGAACCACTGAGCCACCGCGGCGGGTCCTGCTGCGCATTCAAGGCGAATAGCGCACCGACTGTTGACAGCACAATCGACGTCGACGCCACGGAGAATACAAGCCAGCTACACCGAGACTGTGTTTGGACTTTCTTCCTTCACTCTCTCCTTTATCCCTTCCGTTAAGGCGCGGTTCAGGTGTACAACAATATATGAGACAGATACTGCGCAATTTCCTTTCCCCCAAATCCAATTATATATTATTATTATTATCACCAATTCCCCACCATGGTAGGAGTGAAAAAGTTTTCGTCGCTACTTCGCGTCGTACAAGATCAATCGCCAACAATGTCAACACGACTCTGAAGTTGTTCGTGATGATGTGACAAGGTAGGAGCGACGTCGACCCTGAAGAGTAGTGGTGGATGTCGTGTGTAAAAAGCCATTTTGTGAGCGCTAATATAGCCACGCGTTTCTCTTATTGCAGTTTATTATACGGAGAAAGCTTTATATGTCTCATTCATTCAAAGCCTGTAGTGTGCATCGCGGCACAAGAGAGAGAGAGAGAGAATAAAGGAAACGCAGGGAGGTTAACCAGATGTGAGTCTCCGGTTTGCTACCCTACACTGGGGAAGGGGGATAGCGGTTAGAAAGATGACAGAGAGGAAAACGCAAAAAAAAGAACGTGCACATATGGAGACACACACACACACAAGGCGTTCCAGTTAAAGTCTTTCACACAGGCCGGTAGATTGTAAGAAGCGCAAAAGCGCTTGCACGGCCTTCTTCTGCGACGGTAGGTCCTTTCGATGTTTTAGAATTCGTTTTTCGGATAGCGGTTGGTCGTCCAGTTGGTCAAGTTCGTGGCTAAGGCATGCCCTCTGTGGACTGTACTGCGGGCAGGAGCACAATATATGGCCAATTGATTCTTCATGGCCGCAGTGGTCACAGTTTGGGGTGTCGGTCATCCCTATGCGGAAGGCATAGGCTTTAGTAAAGGCAACACCCAACCAAAGTCGATATAAAAGCGTGGCGTCTCTACGGCGAAGCTGTGATGGCGCTCGAAGACTCAATGTTGGATCAAGTGAGTACAGTCGCGTATTTCTTAATTGTGGCTCATTCCATTGCGACTCGGTGCACTGCCGAGCAAGTAGGCGGAGCTTCCGTGCCGCGTCAGTTCTAGAAAGAGGAATTGGGACGTGGCGCTCCTCAGTATGGGCTGAGCGGGCAGCGTGATCCGCCCATTCATTGCCGATAATTCCGCAGTGACTTGGAAGCCACTGGAACGTTATTTCATGGCCGGCATCACTTATATGGTGTAACTTCTCTGTAATATGGAAGATTAGTTGTTTCGTGCGGTCCGCGTCGTAGAGGTGACAGTAGAGACTGCAGTGCTGCCTTCGAGTCGCAGAATATTGTCCATTTGTGTGGCGGTTCATCACCAATGTGATGAAGGGCAGTTAAGAGCGCTGCGAGCTCTGCTGCCGTCGATGTTGTCGTGTGGGTCGTCTTAAATTTGATTGTTGTAGCTTTCGCTGGAATGACGATTGCCGCCGCGGAGCTGCTTGAAAGGACAGATCCATCAGTGTAAATATGCGTTGAGTCACGGTAGTTCTCGTACAAATGTAGTAGCGTGAGCTGTCTAAGGGCTGGTGATGACAGATCAGCTTTTTTCGAGATGCCAGGTATTGCGAGGTTGATTTTTGGCTGAGCGAGGCACCATGGAGGGATCGAAGGTATCGCAGCCGGAGTGAAACAAGCTGGCAATGATTCTTCATATGCAGTTATCGTTTGGCTGAAAGATGTGTGTGGCCTGTCCGCTGGTAGAGAGGCTAAATGGTGACGAGGATTCCGGGCTAGATGCCTTATATGGGTCCTGAGTACTTCAATTTCAATGTGGAGATGGCAAGAAGTGGAGAAAAAGACCGTGAGAGAGACTACTTTAGTTGCCACAGGTGTCAGGAATTAGGACAGGTGGGTCCACCAGGCGGATGCGACGTTCTTGGCCCCCGAAATCGGTGAAATTTGAGTGGCCTTGTCTGGATGCGTGAGGAGTAGGTCCCAGCTTTTTGCAGAGGAAGCTGGCCGGAGGGCAGGATATTTTCCCATCCCCAAAAGATGTGCGCCTGAACGGCGGGCTATCCCTCGCTGCAATTTCGGCATGTGGGCTTGTATTCCCCATCGGTGTCTAGTGATAGTCATGCGTTTCTAAGGATTGACCAGTGCGGTCTGTGCTCGGTCGAGGTGGCAAACGGCGTCTCGTCTCTTCATGAAAATTGGTCATGTCGGCAAAAGTCTGGGGGCTTCAGCGAGGGCGCCTTGGTCTCTGGGGCTAGCTGCCCGGATTGTTAATCCCTGGCCAAGTCGCTCGGCCTCATCGTTTCCAGAGTAGCCCGTGTGGGCAGGTACACAGATGAGGTTACTTTTGTCGTCGGGAATGCAGCCGCGATGGATGCGTGCGGCGAGAAGGCAGATGCAGCCTGCCGAGTAATTTAGGATTGCTCGCATTGAGTCACTGAGGACTGTGCGCGTACGGCGGTCAGCGATGGCCAGCGGTATCCCTGTCTCTTCCGCTGCGGTGGGGGAGGGGGCACGCACTGTGGCGGCGCAGATAAAAGTAGATTGCGGCGTGCTTGCACGCACCATGTAGGTTGTTGTGTCTTTCCCTGCCGCATCCACGTATGTTGCATGTGCGTGTTCGTCAGCACGATACAAATCACCCAGTGATGGGGCTTTGTGTTGACTGCGCGCGTCGTGTCGGCCAGGGAGCGCGAACGTTCTTGGGTAGCGGTTTGACAACGAGGCGGCTACGTAGTACACCTGGCCACAAGTGGAGAGGGGAGTGACTAGAGAAGCTTCCGAGCGAGAAAACATTGTTGTAGAGGGCGTCGCAGTCGAAAGGGTTTTTGAGTGCCACAGGGAAATGGGACTGCAGATGGCGTCGGAAGAGAAATAGCGAGCAGCATGCGTTGAATGGAACAGTACCGGAAAGTGGCGGAGCGTCGGAGGCAGCAGGAGCCACTATGAGACCATTCGCCACATGACTTAGTCGCGCCCTCACGCGATAGGAGTCATAAGTGTCTCTGCGAAGGGTTTCGCCCCTTCGCGTGCTTCATTGCCTCTTCAGACTCCCGTGTTGATGATATCTGTGTGATGCAGTGTGATGGAACGGCGACGACGTCAACGTCTGCGACCTGCGAGGCAACCGCGTCTACGTCACCAGGAAGACTAGGGAGCCCATGAAGGTACGCTACCGGCTCCAAGGCACGGGAGCCGATAAGTGCTAGAAGGCTGCAGAGGCCGGCTGCAACATCGACGATCACCGCTAGCTTCGGTAAGAGCGCGTAAAACGGTTGAAGCGGCATGGAGACGTTGAACTGAGCAAGCGAGAAGCGGACATGAAGCGACAGAAGCGTGCGGCCAACATCTAGTTGCAGAAACGTGAAGCGGAGGCAATTCGGCAACGTCATGAAAACGATCCGCAGTTGCGATAGCGTGAAGCGGTAACAATGCTGCAGAAGCGTGAACTCAGGCTTCGGCGCACTCGCGTGGGATAAAGCTTGCTAAAACATTTCACCTTCGGGACAATAAAGCTTTCAAATTTACTCTCGTAAATAGGTTTAAGAGTATCTGACCAATTTTTTTCCAACCTTTCCTTCCGTTGATAAGCATGAAATCGATTCTTCTAGAATAGGACACAATCCTGCGAAGGTTCTCAATGAGTGTTTGTTCTTGCTGGAAGCCGCCGGAACAGGCCGATTCACACGGCGGACCGTTCGCCCGCGGCCCTCACATCACGTGTTCGTGCGTCACAAAATTGAGAGGCGTGCTGTCGGCCCGCGGAGTGGACAACCAAGATAGTTCAAGTGCTTCTCCTCTCACGGGAATTAGCGGTGGCCTGCGAAGACACGCGCGCTAGCTCTGGCAACCACCGCTCTTGCCAATATCTCAGCTGCCGCATTTCGCTGCGTTGCGTTGAGCAGGCGCGCTGTTCTGAAAAGATGACTGACAAAGCGATCGACTGGGCTAGGAAGACAGCCCAGGCCATTGAGGAACTTGACAAAGGGCCGCATCTGCACCATTCAATCGCAGTCATGGTTGTGGAGGGAAAACAAGCTTGACCAGCGCTGCCAAACACTTTAAAATAATCTCGTAGCAGTGGTACACCCAGCGCGTCGTCTGCTCTTTTGGTCCCTCGCAGCCGACTCATGTCATCGGATCACAGGCCAGTTTTTAGTAGCCCATGAACACGTGATGCGCGGGCCGCGGGCGAACGGACCGTCATGTGAATCGGCCTTACGAGGCTCTAACGTTTCCTGACGCGACAGGTCGATAGTTTTATCTACAATGACCGCAGCCCCGTTCAAAGACTTCTACATTGCTCGAGATTGCGCAGTTACCTTTGAAGCTCAATTGGACTTTCTTTGCCAACTTTAAATTCCCCGTGGAGGCGAGACGCGGAAATCCTGTCTTTCGTAGTCGGTGTCTGCGCACCGAGTCGAGCGACTGTCAAACTCGCAAACTATTGAACAAGTTTAGCCCACCGTTTTGATGTTCGGGAGCCCGCCCATCACCAATGTGGCCGCGCTAATTGGTGCAGATGCCACAGGGGCGCGCGCGCAGTTGGCGGGTGTGTGGCGCCATCTGTCGCCCTCCACGCGATCTGCGCATGCACACTGACGACGCGCGGACTCACGGTACTCCGCCAATGGTAGGGTACACGGTAGGGTGATGGTGTTTAATATCTGTGCGTACGGTCATCGTTTCTCAGATGGTTCAATAACATAAACAGCTTGTTTTATCCCGACATGCGAAAGAAAGCACACCATTGCTCTCTTGGACACAATGGAGCAATGCGTATTTTTCAGTGAGATGGGAACAAGGACGCAGTCACTGGTTGGTTCAGGCGTCAGGGACTCTCCCGCAAGAAAAGATAAGCCTGCCAAAGAGCGCAAATGCGAAAGGCTTTCCCTGTCCTCATTCTACCTTAATTTTTAATTTTGTGTTAGTTCTGTAAACTTTGTTCGTTTGCCTGTTTTTATATTTATTTATTCCTTATTTATATTTTTTATTTCTATTTCTATCAGACCATGTTTACATCAAACCATGTTTAATTTCATTTCTATCAAACCATGATTACATATTTCGCCTGTTACAGTACATCTATCGTAATCGTATGTATTCCTTTGCTCCAAGCCACCCTCCTTCTAAATACCGCTATCGGCAACACAGAAACTTGGTCCCTAAAAGAAGGACAAATTGCGGCAAACAAAAGCTCGATTACCAGAATCCAGTCGTTCTCAAAAACCATCTTTAAGTGTCATGTTTGATCTCCCTAACACCACATTTAAAAAAATCATCAAAAGATTAATAATCAGCACTGACTCAATATAATTCCAGTTTTCACTTCGGGTAGCATCTCTTATTTTCGTGTCGTGCTATTTGTGTGTGTGTTTCTTTTAGTGACCTCATGCATGTTTATATATTGCCTTTGAGACTCAATATAATTCCAGTTCTCACTTCGCGTAGCATCTCTTATTTTCGTGTCATGCTGTTTGTGTGCGTGTTTCTTTTAGTGACCTCATGCATGTTTATACATTGCCTTTGATTTGATGTATCGTGCACTGTCTTTGTACCAAAGGTAACTTTTTTTACGGTGATACTGTCATTTGATGCAATGTGTTTTGTTCACCATCATACTATGTTAATATTTTTTATTTCGGTGGTACTCACTGCTGTATAAACTGTTTTGGGGAACTGTGACCTCGTCAGGCTTTACCGCCTTTTGTCGCAGTTCTCTCTTTCAGTTTTTAAATAAAATAAACCTCAACCTCATTATACATTTTCATTTGTTTTTAGTTTTCTTTTGTTTGTCAATTTCTGCTTTAGTTCATTACATGTACGTTGCTTGAGAACTCCTGCTTAATCGACATTTACATTTTTGTTTTATTTAGCACACAACTTATGATTGGCAGTTCGTTCGGAAAAATTGCGTTTTCAAGTTCCGTCTACAGCTTCCGTGCACAACTTTCGGCCACGCCACTGTTGACCCAGGAAAGGCTTTCGCTTTGAAATGCTACGCGCCGCGGTGGTTCAGTGTAACGTTAGAGCGCTCGGCTACTGATCCGGAGTTCCCGGGTTCAAACCCGACCACGGCGCCGGCGTTTTTATGGAGGAAAAACGCTAAGGCGCCCGTGTGCTGTGCGATGTCAGTGCACGTTAAAGATCCCCAGGTGGTCGAAATTTTTCCGGAGCCCTCCACTACGGCACCTTTTCCTTCCTTTCTTCTTTCACCCCATCCTTTATCTCTTACCTTACGGCGTGGCTCAGGTGTCCAACGATATATGAGAGAGATACTGTGCCATTTTCTTTCCCCCAATACCAATTATTATTATTATTATTATTATTATTATTATTATTATTATTATTATTATTATTATTATTATTATTATTATTATTATTATTAACGTGCACTGACATCGCACAGCACACGGGCGCCTTAGCGTTTTGCCCCCATGAAAACGCAGCCGCCGCGGTCGGGTTCGAACCCGGGAACTCCGGATCAGTAGCCGAGCGCCACTGATCCGGAGTTCCCGGGTTCGAACCCGTCCGCGGCCGCTCGCTTTCGCAAGTTGCGTCATGTGACCAATCACGTGATTCGGTCTTGCTGAGTAAAGGCCAGCGCTCGCCGCCTAGACACGGCGTGGGGTTTGGGGGTGGTGGCGGTTACAACTTTAATGCCACAGAATGGAAGGGATTAAGTGGGGCTGGGGGAGTCTGCGGTGGCTAGCATTCGGGGGCGACCTTTTGTGCTCTCGTAGTGAGGGCCAGTGGCGTTTTTTTCTTGAACTGGCAAAGCGCTTGGTCCATTTCTCCGCCAAGGGAGCTGGCAAGAGTCCTCGCCGGGGGTTTGCTAGCGCATTCCCATAATATATCATCTTGGGTGCCGTGCGCCCCGTCACCGCAGTGCGGGCATGCAGGCTCATATTCACCGTTTGTGATTATGTATAATAGGTAGGGGCTAAGAATTGCCTTTGATTGCAGGCGTCAGAGCGCCGTGCATGCACCCTCTCCAGATCAGGGTGAGGGACGGGATATCTGCATCTTAGCTAGCACTAATGGTTTGCTATCTCCGCTTACGAGCCAGGTGTGCCCGCGGGGGTGTCTGTTTCCGAGAGGTCTCCCGTCCCGCGGTAGTTAAACCTCTTGCTAGACGGTCCACCCTCTAGTTTCCGGAATTACCCTAGTGAGCCCATACGGGATTGTTTTTGTGATCGAGAGTTAGGTTGCGCAGAATTCGCATAGCTGGCGCGGTTAAAGTGTTTTTGGCAAAATTTTCAATGGCCCTGTTATAGTCTCTAAGAATTGTTTCGTTGTAAATATTCGCGATGGCCTGAGCTATAGCTACTTCCTCTTGCTCCCGTATAAAGCTAGCGTGAAAGGTTGTGGTGTTAACGAGGGCTGGCTTTTGAGTGGCCACATAAGCCACGTATGTTCCGCCTTTGATGCGTTGAGGTGCATCCACGTACACTGCTTGTGGTTCGTTCTCGTACTGTTTCTCAAGGGCCTGCGATCTAGCTTTCCTGCTGGTGTCGTGTCTGCCTGGGAGCATGTTCCTGGGTTCTGGTTCAACGACTAGTCTACTGCTAATGTCGGCTGATAAATGTGATGTTGGACATACCTCCGCAGCGGTGTAGATGTGGAATTTGTCGATAATTACGCTTCCCGCAACAGTGCGCGACAAGCGGGTCACTTGTACCGTTTTATGGGCTTCGATCAGCTCAGCGAGCGTGTTAAAAATTCCCAACTGCAGCAGTCGATCTGACTTAGCGTATGCCGGCCGGCCAAGGGCCGTCGTGATATATGCTGCCTTAATTATGCTTTCAAGTGGCTCTTCGTCATGCCCCTGCGCTGTGACGCGTAGCCAGCGGATCGCTTCCGTGTTGTGACTATACAGGCGAAAGCTTTATGCTGTGGTGACAAGGTCCTGTACGCAAAAACAATTCTACAGCATTTGTAGGCAACTCAGAAGAGGTAGTGTGAAACGAGGGGTCTTAATCGAAAGAGGATAAGTGAAGAGTCTGTGCACGCAAAAATTTTAGAAATCGGATTAATAATTAATTAGAGCCAAAAAT
Source organism: Amblyomma americanum (assembly GCA_030143305.2). Classification (NCBI taxonomy): domain Eukaryota; kingdom Metazoa; phylum Arthropoda; class Arachnida; order Ixodida; family Ixodidae; genus Amblyomma; species Amblyomma americanum. The sequence goes on along the minus strand of JARKHS020010952.1, from coordinate 210,542 downwards.
GTCCAAAAAGTAGGCGTGTCCAGACCAAATATGGCGCCAAATTTGAAAACGCTGGAAGTGTGCGACCACATGCCCGGAATTGTGGCCGGATCCAAAGCGTGGCGCCAAATTTCTACACCGGAAATGAATACTGAGACGAAGCGAGGGAAAATGCGCAGTTAAACAAAATCCAAGGAATTCATGATTAATGAAAAGTGTTAGGCGTGAATTAAGGGGGAATTAATGGTGTGACGGTGTGGCGCGGAGCGATGCCACACCAAACATGAAATGAGTGTACGACCCATCCGCTTCGACGCTTCGTTCCTGCGCCCTTGGAGGCTTGCTGAAGTGACGTCACAATCACGTCGGACACACAGAGCGACGGCGCACCAAAAAAATAACTTGAAATGAGTATGAGGCCCCTTCTGCTTCGTCGCGCCGCTTGTACGCCACCACCACACCAGTCGCTCTCTCGCCGGTGCCGCATGCAGGTGCTGTGTTTGCGTGCCGATGCCGTGGTGCTCAACTGCGCGTTGCGTGGGCGTGTGACATCATGTTTAAGCCGTCTGTGTCGTCGCATAATGCAGCGTCAATGTCCAGACCACATTTGAAGCGAAAGCATCCGAAGGAGCGTCAAAAACGAAATAGCGAAGGGAAGCGTTTGAAACGTGCTGTGTAAGGTGAAGTCCACCGACAACAGCGGAAGAAGCCTCCTCAGTCTCCAGAAACTCGTCGGCAAAGAAACAAAGACGCACGATGAGTGCCGAGGGGGCGTCAATGCTTTATCATTACTCCAATGCGGGTTACCGCAGTTATCTTGAAATTTATCCTGAATCAACATGCCGAAAATTCAGATCATGGCTACTGGGGTATCGGTTGGTTCTCAGTGTGCAACTCGATAGGTTCCCGAGCTTCGGGTGCTGCCAGTGAGGATTGTTTCTTCCTGAAACTAAGAGTTCCGATTTACCCGGTGAACACAAAGGATCATTCCCGGGCACGAAAGAGTGCACCGTGGCGATAGTTCGTTATAATGGCTATGCAACCTCTCCATCGAATGCGGAGCTGGTTCATATGTCGATCTCGTCGGCGTATAGAGAATGATGTTTATGTGGGATGGCATCTAACAGACGCCGGAGGCCACTCATAGTAATGTTAAAGAGAGAAAGGAAAAAGTACAGCGGCCTTGCGGGGTTCCTCTGGTGCCTGGCGTAATTTTGTTGCTACTTTTGTCTCCCAAATACCGCATAGCCGTGCGCTCGTTCAGAAAGGTGGCGGAGTAGTCGTATGTCCGTTTGCCTACGTTCATCAGTGACAGGTGAGAGGGGATGGAAGTGTGTGACATATATCAAATGCCTTGCTCGCATCGAGTCCCAGGGTGGTACGCGTGGCTCTAATGCGCTTTGGATCTAGATTGTCTTGCTGTATCTGGTAATTAAAGTCCTGAGTCGAGAGATTTGCTCGAAATCCAATCATGGACGGGGGGGGGGGGGAGATGTGGTCCACGTCGGCGTGCATTTGGAGCCTGTTTTAAGACATCGTGCTCCATTACATGACGTTGCCGGAATTGGGCGGAGGTACCCAATCTGGAGTATTTTTCGCAGTTTAGGGACGCTATCTGTTACAGAAAAAAGAAAATTCGTTTTTTACCCGCCCCGTTGGCGCAATAGGTAGGGCGCTCGGCTACCGATCTGGTGTTTCCGGGTTCGAACCCGCCCGCGACGGCGGCGTTTCGATGGAGGCGAAACGCTAAGGCGACCCTGTGCTGTGCGATGTCCGTGCACGTTAAATATCCCCAGGTGGTCGAAATCATTCCGGAGCCGTCCACTACGGCATCTTTTTCTTCCTTTCTCCTTTCGCTGCCTCCTATATCCCTTCCCTTACGGTGCGGTTCAGGTGTCCGCCGATATATGAGACAGATACTTCGCCATTTCTTATCGCCAAAAACAAATTAATATTATTATTAGCCGATGCATAGCTATAAAGCATTAGCCGCTGCATAACAGAAGTGATCGCCCAGCTACCGTCTCTCCTTGGCGGCGAAGATTCATTAGTAGTCTCTGAGAAGCGACAAGGTTAAGAGGTTTCGATAGAGACTTATGAAGTACTGCCTCATTCGCAGCCGCCTGAGAAACTCCAATGGCTCTTCTTAGGCCCTTTCTGTGGACAACTTCGGCACGTTCAAGCTGTGATGCCGAGGGGGAAATTAAGGGTAATTCATACTTTATTTGACTGATCACCAGCGCTTCATGAAGTTTGACCATTGAAGAAGGATGGTTTCCGCATTGCTCACGTGCAATTCTACGGATCACACTGAGACGCGAAGATGTAGATGAAACAATCGCGTTTACAGCTTTTGGCCACTGTAGACGGGAGTCAATAATGACGCCCAGGAAACGCGTGTGGCTAAATTGACGGCTGCAAGAGTAACCGAGGTCTATCTTCAACCGCGCTTGACGTTTTCCTACACCTGGAAACAGAACAAATCCGGATTTGTCCACTGACAGAGACAACCCTACACCTTGAAGGTAAGCTTGTGACGAAAGCAGAGCCTGTCGAGCTATCAGGGCTAATCGATTGTGTTGGTAGCCAGTAATCCAAATACAGATGTCGTCAGCATATATTGACATACGCACTTGCCTGCAATTTTTGGCAACGAATCGGGAAGGCCAGCCATTACGACGTTAAAGAGCGTGGGGAAAGAACACTTCATTGAGGTACACCTCGTGATAGAACCCTTTCGGTGCTTAAAGGGACACTGAGGAGAACTCTATCATTTATTTTTTGTTAGCAAAATCTGATAGTTCGGCATTTCATGGCTTTGTTGCCGCTTGTCCGGGCGGGAAAGATGCATTTATTTCAAAGAAATTTGGATTGGAAGATGAAAAAGTTTTTCCCGCCGCTCTGATTCAAACTCAGGGAACTCTTATGTGTCCACTGCAACTCTTATGACGTCTCAGAACGGAGTGACGTGATACGTGACGTAAACCCAGACCCCGTGATTTCTGCCAGCTAGCGGTGCGGTGCGCAACCTTCCTTTGCCAGCCTGAGAGATTCGTGGTTGCCATGAAGTAAGAAAAATTCCTCCAAGGTGGCGCCTCTTGTCCTAGGAAGTCATCACGCTTGTACTTGCGAGATTTGCCTGTGGCGGCGACACCCGAATTTTGGTTCTTGCTATTTTCTACATTACAAGAGCTTTGTTTTCAGTAAGAGTGGCGTTTTTGTGATCAGGAGCTGCTATTCTATCGATACAACCCAACTTCAATTTCTCCTCAGTGTCCCTTTAAGGTACTCCCTAACCGTACACGAACCTCGCAATCACTTATAAACTTGTAAATGAATCTTAACATATGGCCCTGTATGGCTATGCCTTGGAAACTGTTTAGAATTGAGCTCTGAAGCACGTTGTCGTAAGCTTTCGAAACGTCAAGAAAAATGGCTAAGGTGGAAAGGCCGAAAGCTGTCTGGTGTTCAATGCGATTCACCAAGTCAAAATGCTATCTTGGACACTGAGACCTCGGCGGAGTCCTGTCATACATGTTGGCAGTGCCTTGCTCTCATCAAGCCGCCACTATAAGCGTTCATTTACCAGCTTCCTCATCAACTTAGCTACACAGGAGGTCAATGACACAGGGCGATACGAGGCAAGGTCCGTCATGTCTTTGCCAGGGTTCAGTACTAGGACTATATGCGCCACCTTTCATGACGGAGATACATCGCCAGTCTCCCAAACCCGATTGATGAAGTTGAGGAGCTCCTTCCTGAGTTCCAAGGGCTGATTATTCAGCATTTGATTGGTGATGCCGTCGGGACCTGGTGCAAACTGGCTCCGCAGGCCACTGAGCACAGTCTGAAGCTCACGAAGCGCGAACTGGACGTTCATTATACACCTGGAGAAAGCAGGTGGTGTATGTATATCTTTTCCAGAATTAGGACGCACGAGTGCGTCTGAATATTCCCCTACCAAGAACGCAATCGTATTTTCCTTGCGTATTGCAAGAGCTTCTCAAGGCTTCGAAGGGCGAGATTCTCCAGCAAGGCTACCAATAACTCGCCATATTCTCGTCATATGTGAGAACACAGTCAAACTAGCGCAAAATGAGGCGCATTACAACCTGTGGAGGTTGTTCGTGCGCCGTCGAATGGCAGAATTCTGCTCATTGAAGGCGGCCTTCAAGTCCCTGTCGTCCTTCTTCCGCATGAGTTGGCGCTCCGTTCTTCACGCTGCGCAAGGGTTCCTTAATCTTAAATCCGGGGCAGGAAAATGATCAGGTAACTTGACCGCCGTAGTTGCTGCCAGCTTAATGGAAACCATTATGTCAATAACATCACCGGAAACACGTTCTAGGTGCTCTCTGTATTTGTCCCAGTTGACCGCATTGCATATTTTAGGACCATGCACACTAATGTCGGCAGCAAACACAAAAAAAACGGATAGTGACCACTTCCCATGGGGTAAGGCGCTGTTGACGACCTCACGCGGACGTCAAGTGAATGCAGAGTCAGGTCTATAGCTGTCGCTGAGACTGGAGGCCGGAATAAAGTTAGCCTTCCTTCATTTGCAACACACAGGTCCAAACAGTCAATAACGTCTACGAGTGCATCCACGGAAATCCGTGTTCCTCTCACCCCAGACGGCATGATGGGCGTTAAAATCACCGCGGATCATTCGAAGAGCTCAGCAGCAGTCGCAGAGCTGCTGTAGAAACAAATCCAATGCTGCCTTCTTCCGCGGGGACACGTACACGGATGCAATAGCAACGGTTCGAGAGCCGAGCTGTATTCTCACAGCCCCTACCTCAATGTCATCCGTGCAAAGATCGGCAACGCTTAGAGAAACAAGCGGAATTTCTCTTCTTGTGTAAAGCGCGGCACTTGCCGCAGGAAATGACTTTATGCTGCCGGTTTTATGGGTGACATATCCAGCCAAACATCTCCCGCTTGGCACGCCAGCTTCTGACAGGGCCAATACTGGAACACAACTCGCTTTCAAGAATAGATTAACTTGAGCTAACCGGCGCAGTTTCTTTGCAATATAAACGGCACTTTTCGGTGCATATTATATCCATGAGGGTTGGCCCCATCTATATTATATCGCAAAGAAGTTCGCTGAGAAGGTGGTAATTAGGGACTCAAAAGAAAGCACCAGCTGTAGGAAATTCTTCAGGTTAGCAGGCGCCATCGCTGGAACATGTGAACGCAGGGCGACAAACAAAACACGAAAAAGGTCATAGATACCTTTATTTTTGAGCTTCTTAATTTGTGCAACGCATTCAATTACAACCTCTACAAAAGCTGCCGACGGGGACACACTTTTGGCTCCAGGAGCTGTTTCTTCTGTCACTTGTGCTAATTAGGGTCCCCCTTGCCGTCGCGTCTGGCTGTGATCCGGTCGCTCAAGAACATGGACACTTTTTGCTGGAGGTCGAACAACCGACTCGCAAGCAACGGACCTTTGCATCTTGCTGGACTCAGGTCTCTCAGGAACGATGTTGGGTAACGCAACAACGTCAGGCTTCAACACTGGAAACTCGTCCAATCCTGAGACAGGCGTCTCAGTCGGTTGGGTTTTCGAACCAGCAATAAAGGATATTCGACGCTGCAGAGCGCTCACATGGAAGGGGCAGCCTCCGAAACTCGCTGGATGGTCACCACCGCAACTGGCGCAAGCAAAATCAGCCTTCCGGTTTTTAAAGTCATGGTCGCTTCCGCACCGCTTACAGCGTCAATCGATTGTGCAAACTTTGGCCACGTTCCCAAAACGATGGCATCTAAAACACCGTGGTGGAGCTTCAGTGAAGTCAGCAACTACGTGTTTTGTAAATCTCAGATCAAAATTTTCAGTGCGCTGTGAGTTGGGAGCGAATGTCAACACGATAGGGTTGGTACGTTTCGCAGCCCATTCATTTCCTGAAGACTCCACACGACGCACAAGTCGCTTCACGTGCAGAACACATTGTGGTTTCAAATAATCAAGTAGGTAGCGTTCTGAATACCACTTTGGCACACCCTTAATAACACAGGTGTTCTTCATGTAGGAATGGGGCAACCGCGCGTTAACTTTGATGCCAAAAATCTGAGAGCTCTGCAGGAGCTGGTCAACCTGCTCTTCCGTCGAGACCTCCTGCCGAAGAGCCCCGTGCATGGTGAACCGACTACGAATGAGAGCTGATCCCAGCAATGATTAAATGGCCGCGAAAAGTAAGATGGGAATCTTCTCTCTTAAATCAACCCCTTTCTCTGTGGGCTCAACCACTACCGGGATCCCGACCGTTCGTTGCTTGCGATGACTCACCAACTTGAAGCCCTCGTTGTCTACGTCAGCCATATCAGCCACTGACTCGTCACCGTCAACAATCGTTGACTCATCCCCATTGAACGATGAGGTCTCGCTGGGCGGGTGGTCGTCTCCATGTTCTGTTCGCTCCATGTTCTCGTTGCCAAGGGGTCCACGCAAAGCCATCGCCCGCTCGGTGCGAAGCGTGGCCCGTTGGACAATTTAAGGAAAAGACGGCTGTCTCACTTATCTTGGTGACACCCGAACCGGGCCGTAAGAGAAGGAATATGAAATGAAAATTGGTTTTAAGGAAAGGAAATGACGCCTGCCTGACATTTCTCATTGGACAACCAGACTAGCGGCCTAGAAGGGGCCCCTTATAAGCCACTGTACAGAGGACCGCCACGTAAGTGAAGGAAAAATTGACTGCGATTTAGCTCTGGTTAACCCTACGAATTGCGAAAGCTTAGTTTCCCCGGCACGTCGTCTACGCAGAGTCTCATTCCGACGCTCTCGAGAACTCAAACCAGTCTCTTCGCAGTTGAAGAGTCAGTCCGGGACGTGGCACGACTTCTTCTAGCCCCATCTTCGCTACGACGCTTCTCGAGTCGTGCGGCGCGTTCTTCTGGCGTCTCTTGAGCGAGTTCTCTCTTCCTCGCATCTATCTTTCGTTGTTGCCTCTTTCGCGCTCTCAATACCGACTAGATTCCACTGAGGCGAAGCGCAATATATATATATATATATATATATATATATATATATATATATATATATATATATATATATATATATACCTCAGCGAGGTGACACCTCCTCCTCCTCTATTCCAGTGGAGCACATCTAGTGGAGCGAGGGGACGGCAGCGGCGTCGACGGCGGCGCCGTCTGTTGGAGCGTGGCTGCGGTGTTGCTAGGCAACTGCGACTCAAGGTCGTTCATCGGCCACGGCATACGGCTGAAGTGCGCGACGAGCTGGAATGGTGGCTGGCTGGCGTAATGTTGGTTTCACAACAAAACAACACCGTATTCACTAGGCGAACCTTTGTTCATTCCAAGCCATTGAGCTGGCGTGGCGAAGTGGTTAGCGTGGTCATCTCGCACTCCAGAGGCGCTAATTCGATTCCCGTAACTCGGCCTATCTACTACTCTGCTTTATTTAATAATACTTTCGGAATGGCTCGCTCACGGCGAACGCCGCTGTGCAAACGCCGTGCCAACGGCCAACGCGATACAGGGCCTTTAGCGCTATCGTGTTAAAAAAAGCGGTGACGTAGTGGAGCTGTCCGGAATAATTTCGACCGCCTGGAGATCTTTAAAGTGCACACACATCGCGCAGCACATGGGTGCCTTTTGCGTTTCCCCTCCATCAAAACACGGTCGCCGCGGTGGGGTTCGAACTTGGGTAGTCTGGCCCAGTAGGCGAGTGCCTTAACCACTGAGCCACCGTGGCGGATCTCGTGTTCAGCATAAAATTCAAAATTTGTTTTTCGGGAAAGGAAGTGGCGCAGTGTCTGTCTCACATCTCGGCGGACACCTGAACCGCGCCGTCTGGCTAGGGATACAGGTAGGGCTGAAAGAAGAAAGGAAGAAAGAGGCACCGTAGTAGAGGGCTCCGGAATAACTTCGACCTCCTGACACCGCACAGCACACGGGCGCCTTTGCGTTTCACCTCCATCGAAAAGCTGCCGCCGCGGTCGGGTTCAAACCCGAGCACTCCCCATCAGTAGCCGAGCGCCCTAAACTCTGAGCCAGCGCGGCGGGTAACGTGGTCGACTTAAGTAATAATTGGTTTTGGGCGAAAGGAAATGGCGCTGCATCTGTCTCATATATCGTTGACACCTGAACCGCGCTGTAAGGGAAGGGATAAAGGAGTGAGTGGTAGAAAAAGAGGTGCCGTAAGGGAGGGCTCCGGGATAACTGCGACCGCCCGGGGATTTTTAACATGCACTGACATCGCACAGGACACGGGCGCCGTAGCGTTTTGCCTCCATAAAAACGCAGCCACCGCGGTCGCGGTAGAACCACGGAACTCCGGATCAGCAGCTGAGCGCCCTAATCACTGAGCTACCGCGGCGGGTACGTGGTCGACATGAAAACATGAAAAGTTTTCAAGAAGGCAAAGGGAGTATCCAGTAGAAGTAAGCTTGTTATATTGCACCTTTTCATGTCCTGAAAAAAAATTAGCGCCTTATTGTCTGCGAAAAATGAAAATTGTTTTCTGGGGAAACGAAATGGTGCAGTATCTGTATCACTTAGAGGCCGTGCACTTAAAGAGGCGGGTCGCGACCCACTGCTGATTGTGGGCGACGTCAACGCCCCTAGCCATCTATGGGGCTATCGTAAGAAGGAATTACGCGGACGCATGCTGGCGGAGTTGGCATCGACACTGGGGCTCACCCTCCACACAGACCCGGCATTTCCTACCCGCGCAGGCAACTAGGTGACCCGAGACACATGCCCGGACCTCACCTTAACACAACACATCTGTTTATACACGCCCTTTAAAGCGCCCCCACCACACATGCACGCATCCGCAAATGGACCACCTTTCGCGAAAATTTCCCATCCGACGCCAAAACGAACATCACAGAGGAGGGCTACACGAACTGGACCCGCTGGTCCCGGTCAGTCATATCGCACCTTCGCTCCCAAGAAAGGCACATACAGCTCACAGAGGTGGTAACGGACTCATACAACCACCTCCTCCACCTCTGGGAAGCGCGCTGCGGACTTACGCGCCGCTGGAAACGCCAGAAACACAACAAGCACAAAGTGCGCAGCCGTGGCTTCCATGGCGCAGGTAGCGAAGATGTTGGCAAGAGGGAGCCTTCTGATCGCCGGGAAAGAAGTGCCGCTGGAACAGATGGGAGTTCCAGTGGTCCATGTGACGGTGTACCGTATTCCCCGTTCGTCTGTGACGCAGACCTGGTCGCGGAATTCACGCCGTAAGGAAAAGTCCGGGTGGTAACCGAGACTTACTTGCTGAGCGACAACAGCATCGAGAACGGGATGCACCTCGTCAAGTTGGAGATGAAGTCTCCACACAACTTCCTGACGGTGTCCGGGACTCGAGCCATCAACAAGTACCGCGGCATGAGGCGCGTCTGTTCCCGCTGCGGGGGAGAGGGCCACTTCGGTGCTGCCTGCAAGTAGGTGTGCTCTGGCCGGTGCGGCGCTTACGGGCACGTAGGAGCGGATTGTAGACCCGTGTGCAAGCGCTGCGGTGGTACCCATCCCAAGCCCGACTGCGTCCGGCCGCGTTCCTACGCGGCGGCTGTGGCGTCTGCGGCTGCCAGGGCGCCCCAGGAGCCTGCCGATCAACACGGACTGGCGCAGTCCACGCAGGCGGCTGGCGCCGTTTCCAGCGGCGCAACGGAGGAGGTGGCGGCGAGCTCGACCGAGCCTTCTGTCCAGCAGAACGACGCCGTGGCCAGCCCTGCTGACGACCAGGCGGGGAAGGAGCTGACAAGCTCCTCGTCATCCGAGTCCGCGGCGGAGCAGTCGGAGGGCGGCTCCGACGCCAAGAAGTCCGCTTCGGCCGACTCTGACGCATCTCTGAGCGAGCCGTCCTTTGACAGACCTCTAAGATTGGAGGCCTCCTTCTTCGACGGGCCAACGGCGGCGCAACTCCAAGGCACGAAGACGGGCACCGAGTCGCCCGCCTCGACCTCTCCCAGCGATGCCGTGCACACGCCGGTTAAGGGCAGCGGTAGCGCGAGCGGGTCGCGCGCCCCGCATATCCCGGTCGCCCTGCCTCCGCAGCCCCCGTGCGCCGCAAAGGCTGTGCGTACGGGCGTTCGGAAGGTCCTGGAGCTGGAGGATCCCAAGCGCCAGCTCTCGTCGTTCCGGTGATGCATTGATGGGCGTCACTGGAAACATTTAGTTTCCGCCACGGCTCCCTCGCTCTGCACTTAGTGCCTTAACGGCCCTCCTCTCCTCTCCTGCTCGGTGGCGTCTCGGGCGCCGCCTTTTCGGCGCTCGCCCAGCGCCGCTATCTTATCGGCGTGCTGGCTTCGTCAGCGCGTTTGGCGAACGGTAAACTGTGCGTGCGCTGTGGAGTATGTGCGTGCGCGTGTGACTGTGTATGTGATTGCACAGCCGCGTGTGCCGCACGGACTTTTCTGCGGCCCGCAGCGATAACCACATCGTCGCCAGCCTGCTGCCGCCGGAGAGCCGACCGCCGGAGCCCCAGCGCGGAGTTACGCCGCCGCCCCGAGAGCTGCCCCCAAGCCGATGCTTGGTCACGCCAGCAGATTTTGCCCGATGAACTTTTCCGTGAGTCCGTCGTGCTTTCCTTTGTTTTTAGGTTCCTCAGTTTTGTTTTGTTGTTCGGGTTTTCTCTTTTGTCTTTATGATGGCATCGTTTCATTTGCTTCCTTTAACGCGCAATGCTTTCGCTATCCTGACATGCAGCGGGAGATGCTGCACCTTGCGCGGGCGCATTGGGGAGATGTTTTGTTTTTGCACGAATGCAACTTTCGTATTCCTGCCGACGCTCTGAATTTTCGTTGCCGAGATACATGGAGGGTTTACTGGGCGATTTCCGCCCGACGGCGCGCATTTGACACCCGGCCTCGAAAAAAACGCTCGCCGCCGCCCATCTGGCCCCGCAAGATATTGACGCGCGGCGTCCGGAGAGACCAGAAGCGGCAGCGGAAGCAAGCCAATAGCAGCGCAGAAAGACCGCTCTTCCGGTTTGGCCGCCGCCGCCGCCAACATGGCCGCCATGGACGACGAGCACTGCTGTGTTTATTGCATGGAAATGTTCTTATCGTGGAAATAAACGCTTCACGAGACATGAAATGTCACTTTTTTTGGAGAACATGAACGAATCTTGGATCGAAATGACAACTTTTCCTCCCTGAAGGGAAGGTGCCGAAGAAAACCGCAGCCGATGGTAGCCACGGCTGAGCGGGCATCGAAAGGTACGCGACCACATGCGTTCGAGCACGCAAAACCTTGTAGCTGTCTATGCACGCGTGCTGCAATCAGTACAGTGGGGTCTAAATGAACAATTTCGTTATTCTGACAGAGGAGTCAGCGTCGCTGCTCTCAAAGAGCTCCGCGCTCAATGGTATTTTCCACTTGTTGATCACATTGCTTTCGCGCTGAGATACGCGGCGGTGGGCTGCCGCTTTTTCGCTCTATGTATCTCCGTCCGGGCGTCGAGCCGCCACGACGTTTTCTGCCGCGCGAACATCGTCGGAAAAAACGTTCCATGTATCCCGGGCCTTAATGTCGATGCCTTCTTTTCGTTAACGGACTCGCAGTGTTGTGGCGTGCGCGTGATCTTCCTCTCACAGGCGTACAGGTCCAGTGCACATTGCACTTTTGGCATTGATGGTCACGTCATCACCGCAGATGTGTTTTTGGACGGCTGGAGGGTTTGTTTTGTTAACATTCACGCGCCAGCAGCGTGTAGCCTGACAAACAATTTATTCCGGTCGATCGCGTCGTACATTCTCGATGATGTGCCTCATATCTTGCTCGGGGATTTCAAGTGTGCCCTTGACTGGTTGCGTGATATCACGAGGCCGCCCCACGGTGCCTCTAACTACTATGCGGAAGAGCTGGGCCAACTCGTTCGCCAGCTCAGTCTCCAGGACGCATGGGTCGCTCTCTATGGCGATGTCTTTGCCGCCGCGCGTGTCCAGGGTCAGAGCGCGAATAGGACAGATCGCGTCTACCTTCCCTCCGCTCTGGTGCAGAGTTTGTTAGAGTGCGCCGTAGTGCCGTTCCCGCCGGAAACACGTAAACTAAGTGACCACTTCCCGCTCTGCGTGTCTGCGGGCTACACCCGCTCGCATCACCGGCCCCCTCACGTGGCGCATGAATGTTTCCGTTTTACACGATGTCATGTGCCTGGCGGATATTCGGGCTGTGTTGACGGCTTCAGTTGATGCGGATAGAGACTTTACTCCCGAAATGTGGGACGCTTTGAAAGCTTCGTGGAGGGATGTGCTGATGCGTGGGGCGAAAGCCCGCCATGTCCGTCTGTCCGTCTGACCGGCGCGCTCAACGACATCATGCGCCGTATGCGCATCGTCAATGAGGGCGGAGAACTGACTTTTGCCATGCGCGAATATCTCGATACTGCGCGTGCGCTATTACCGCGTCTTGGAGCAAAGCGCGCGTGCATCGCGTTTGGCGGGTGGCTGTCAACTGCCGCTAGATGACGTCGCCGACATAGGTTACGCACGCTCCCTTAGTCAGAAGAACGCGCGACCGCCGCGCATCGAGGAGGTGTCTCTCGAAGACGGCGCGACTTCGTCGGCGCCTTCCGAGATTCAGCGTGTTTTCGCGTCGCACTTTGGGGCGCTCATTTAAACACGCGGTATGTCAGCTCAGGAGGACTTTGAAGGAGCGGTCGCGGCTTTGTGCGGTTCGCTTCCCCAGCTTTCAGACGAGGTCTGCGGCGCACTTTGCGCCCCGGCAACGTTGAAGGAAGTTCTCGAAGCCTTGCGGGCGATGAACCAGTCCACCGCTCCAGGACCGGACGGTTTAGTGGCAGACATTTACTCTGCCTTTTTTTACATCCTCGGGAGCTTGCTGCCCCGACTGGTAAACGTCATTTTGGTGTCGTGGCAGAAGCTAGCCTCTTTTAGTGTGGGTAGGATGGTATTGCTGTTAGAGGAAGGCATGCCACCATAGCAGCCCGGGTCCTGGAGGCCCATCACTCTCCTCAACAGTGACTACAAGCTGGTTGCCACGCTACTAGCCAGACGGTTGCCGGCGTTTTAGGGCAATCTAGTCAGCCCCCTCCAATCGTGGGCTGTTCTGAGGCGATCTGTCTTCGCCTCGCTTACGTTAACGCGGGATGTATTTCTTACAGTGTGCGAAACGGGTCAGCGGAGTCTGTGCCGCTCGATCAGGCCAAAGCGTTTGACAGCGTGGAGCACGCATACGTTTTTGCGGTGCTGCGCTGCTTTGGGCTGCCGGCAGATTTCGCTCAAGCCGTTGAACTGCTATGCAGTGGAATAGAAGCCAGCTTTTTATGAACGGCACCATTGCCGGCGAGTTCACGGTGACGCGGGGAGGGCGACAGGGGTGTCCGCTTTCGCCTGTCCTCTTTGTGCTGTCACTCGACCCGCTCTTACGGAGGGCTGTGTTGGACAGGCGCATTCGTGGCTTCCCCATGGTTGGTCAGGAGTCTGCTGTTGTCTCCGCCTGCGCGGACGACATTTCCATCTTTGCCAGGGACGCGGACAGCTTCCTGCCTTTCCTGCGGATTTTTGAGCAATACGCTTCCCTCGCAGCGGCCGAGCTTCACCCGACCAAAAGCAGTGCTCTCGCCTTTGGCTCCTTTCGGGATCCCCTGCCCGCGGCGGTGCCCTTCGTGTATACCTTGCGAGTTCTGGGGCTCTTGTTCGAGCCAGGTGGAGTCTCGCCCCGCGCCTGGGAGGAGGTACTGTCGTGTGCGACGCGGGTTCTCGCGGAAGCCGCGCCCCACAACCTTTCGGTTCACTCGAAGATAACGACTGTCAAGACGCGAGTTTGCGCACTCGCCTTTTACGTCACGCGCGTCACAACCATGCCGCGCCGTATAGCTGGGCGGCTCGCGTCCCTTATTGGCACTTTTGTTTGGGGCGGTGGCCCCGCACTTGTCGCTCGCCACTTCCTAGAACGGCCCGTCGGTAGGGGAGGCCTGGGGCTCCCATTCGTCCCCACGGTTGCTCGGGTCCTGGGAGCTAGACTTGTGTCCAGTCTTTTGGAATGGGGTGGTACCCAGGCCACCTGCTCATGCTTTATGGGATGGGTTCCGCGCGCCGCGTCTTTTCGCCCCTCCAGTACTCGAGTCCGGAAGCTCAGGGGCCGTTTTCCTACTGCAGGGCAGTGGCGGGCTTAAAGTCGGCCTTGGAGACCGACGCGCCCGATATCAACATCTTTGAAGCGCCTGCCTCTCGTGTGAGCGAGGTGGTCTGTTGCAGCCGCCTCGCTCAGGACGATTTTGAGTGGCAGAGGCGCTGGGGCGTCCTTCCAACACGCCAGCGCCTGGACAGTTGGGTCGTCGTCCCCAACGAGCAGTGCGCCAACTGCGGCGCGCAGGAAACACCGCAACATGTGTTTTATGAGTGCGTTGTTGCAAGATCGATATGGCGCCTCGTGCAGCGCATGTTTCACGTGCGTGTCTGTCGAGGGGCCAGGCGTCAACGAGGCCTCTTTGCTAGTTTAGTGGTGGCAGGCACTATGTTTGTTTTGCCGCGTCGGCGTTGCCCCGCGGAGGTTCGTCGAACCCCCGCTGAGGCTATGTACCCAGCGCTGCGGAACCTGTGCCTCGTCATCTGGGGATACTTGTCTGGCCAGTTAGCAATAGATGGTCAGATGCTGTTTCTACGGCGCTGGCACACACGATTCTTTGTAATCACCAACGGCAGGCTAAAAATGAGGACTTTAGTCTACTAGCCTTCCCCCCCCCTTCCCGTTTTGTTTCATATTGTCTGGGTTGCACATGAGACTCCAATGTAATTTTTTGTGTGTGCCCCTGAATTTGAAGTTGTGAGGGCTCTCCCCTTTTCATGATCTTTTTCAATAGAGAGCCAAACTGGGCTGTCAGTGTACAATTGTATTCAAGTACACTCTTGGAATTTTGTTCCCGTTGAAAGTGCTCTTTTGTATCTTTGAGAGTAATAAACTTCTTTGTTTAGGACATTTTTGGTAAGGGGGAGGGAAGTGATGAGCGGCACAACCAATTTTTATGACCGCCACCTAGGATTTGGGAAACGAAAACCATGTCGCCATTTTGCCCCCTGGCGTCATACTCACAGAGTTCCGCCTCTATCCACCATATTGGACCATGGCGTCATCATTGCCGCGCGGCAGGTCGTTGTTTGCGCAATGCTATTGTAGATGGCGCTGCGAGTATCAATGGGAAATGCGCTGTTTTCTAGTTGAAACCAAAGATTGCGCTTTGATCTCAGGGTTGTAGGAGGTCTCACGAAATCTCGAAACGTGATGAGTAGTTGCTGCCAAAGATGCTGCTGTGATCAAGGTTTGTAGCAAACCCCAAGAAATCTCGAAACGCAATGAGGAAGAGCTCACGCTCTTAATAATTTTAGGATCGCAAGGTTTATATAACTGCTAGTGAAAATACAGATTAGAATTCGTTCTTATGATCTGCTGAGACTTCTGCCCAGGGACAGGTAGTGTCGATGTTTTAAACAGTAGTTGGTAAGTCTTTCTTCAAAAGTCATGGGTGTGGTGGTTGACGAAGTTGTTGACCAGTGTGGGGCCTGGGAACGTCCTGTTCTTAAGCGCGCGGGCCGCTGCGTCCGCAGCTTCGTTCCCTTTGACCCTCTGGTGAGCCAGTGCACACCCCACATGTTTGTGTGGAGGATCAGATTCTTTGATAGATGTCCGTGGCCAGATAGGGTGCATAACCCTGTAATATGTTTCGGCACGCGTCATACGAGCCCACGATAATGTATGTAGATTTTATTTAGCTGGAGCCAATGTTATACCTATTTCTTCAGCGTGTACGATGTCCGGGGCGCGGAACGTGAGCCCGTCAATGATGTGGTTATGTATTATGTCCGCTGTGTACCAGCTCCAGTGGTGTGGTCTGATAGCATCTACATAGAAGACTCCAGATTGGTAATGCCGATTTATGGCATCCGCGCGGGCTGTGCGATGGCCTTGATGGTCCGCCGAAGTTACATTTCCTGGCACAAGACTGACGTAAAGGGCTCGACGCCATAATTCCGGGATTCAGGATCGTTCTTGTGCTGGGTTGCTGTGTTGGATATGGAGGTGGGTTAAAAGTCGTCAACTTGATTCGGCTTGCGCCAATCGCTGTGTTTGACTAGTGATATGGGTTAATTTAACCTCTTGATATGTGTTCGTCATACCAAGGCCGAGTAGTCTTCCATTAGACGC
Source organism: Amblyomma americanum (assembly GCA_030143305.2). Classification (NCBI taxonomy): domain Eukaryota; kingdom Metazoa; phylum Arthropoda; class Arachnida; order Ixodida; family Ixodidae; genus Amblyomma; species Amblyomma americanum. The sequence goes on along the minus strand of JARKHS020010952.1, from coordinate 194,417 downwards.
TGCAATGGGAAGGTCCAGCACATCTCTCATTGAGACTTGTAGCGCCATCTACAAGAACATTGTAGAAACAACCACCTGCCGCGTGCCAGTGATGACGTCACGATTCGTTATGGCGGACAGAGGTGGAACTATGTGAGGATGACGTCAGGGGACGAAATGACGGCATAGTTTCGGTTTCTCGAATCCAAGATGGCGGCGATTAAAATTGGCTCTTCCCTCCCATCCCTTTTTCTTCTCACCCCCTGCTCCCGAAAAATATCCTATGACGGGTATGCGGAAGAGGACGTTAGTCTATTTCATTTTATTGCCTCAAGAAACTTATATGATACATTCGCTGCTGCTGCTGCTGTTTCTGACAGGAAGAATGAAATGGACAGTGCACGGGCTTGCCTAATGGCTCAAGCCGAGCCACAATCGCTGCCACGTGCTGAAAGTAGGAGAGTAAAGATAAGAGAGCAAAGATGGAAAGAAAAGACCCGCGCTAGTATGCACCTAGGCGATCCCGGGGCAGTGCAACACCGGGCCGACCCGTGCCAGAGTACTTCTAGCACTCCGCCGTACTTAAAAAATAGGTTAATATCTTGGGTCTCAATGGGACCTGTATCAGATATACACATTCGTTCAACTATATATATACTCCGACAACAAGAGGAACCCATCCGGAAAAAGTTGTGCAGTGAATTTGGCACGCAAATAAAACCCTATGGGCTATGGTATAAAAATAAAACCACAAATAAATATCAGTTAAACATTGTATACATGCAATTACTAATTGAAGCCTTACCGTATCGCCCCGCGAGCCGAATTTTAGGCCAAACTTTACTCCCCAAACGAAGCATATTCTGTTTGGGACGTATCTTGAGGTGCTATAACTCGACAACCGGTAGTCGTGCATGGAAATTTATGTGATAGCGCTAGGCGTCGATCGCTGCGCTAGAAGAAATTTATGTTACTTCCCCGAACCGCTTAGGGTTTTCTTCACTGGCCCCGCTGGATGCGGAAAGACACGGTTTACGCTTGGCCAATAAAACTAGCGCTCGTTACTTCAACGTCCTCTAGACAGTGGCGGCCTTTTTTCATTAACGTGTGTGTTGTTCTTTTCTGGTTCGGAAACTTTAATGTGCTTGAGGGGTGAGGGACGCCAGGAGCGACAAGCTCACTGGAGCGTCGGTGTTCGGCGGTGCCTTCCTCGTGTGTTTCCTTATCTTCCCTGTACACTTTGACAGTGTGGAGGATAGTTCATCGGGATGCTGTAGTTCCGCCCAAGATCTCGAGTAGGAACAGGACCTCGACAGGGAGCGCGATGAGGTTTATTGATCCCAACTGTACCACCGGTCCCGTGGGCTCGATTGTCGGCTCTGCTAAGGTTTTGAGATGGCTTGGTGTGGCCGGGTGGATTGTCTGTTTTTTTTTGGCAGTTCCCAGTTTGATTCGGAAGGGGCTCTGCTGTTGACGCCGAGCGTCGGGATTAATACGTTTTTGGTGTCTTTGCAGGCTGCGCAGCGTGAGGAGCAGGTGTAGTGTACGTATGGGTTCTTCGTGCCACAGTTGCGGCAGATCTTGCGTAAAGAGAAGGACACACCTCTTACCAGGGTCCGATGCTTTGGGATACCTAGCAGACTGGTCATATGGGTTTGTAGGTGTAGCAGGCTGTTTCTACCCAGTAGTAACAGACGCAACTTTGGAGGTGTCGCCGAGCTGAGCGTGATATAAGGAGCATGCGGGCTTGCAAGTTCAAAATTTGAGGCGGGCCATGAGCCTGTTTGCCGGGCTGCTGCGGTGCAGTCGTGTATGACTCCTCTGGAGACTGTCTCGTCTCGCCAGGTACGGAGGCATTTCATGCCGTCGGCCATGATTTGAGCGATTTTATTTAGTAATTCGCCTACATCCTAGCCAGGGACTCTGATTATAGAGATGCTAGATCCTGGCCGCAGACGAGCCAGGAATTTAAAATCGTCAGTTTCAATTCCACAGGCTTGAGATACAACTGGGATTACTTTATGGTTGGTAAAAGTTTTGACAAGGAGGCCTTTCTTCGGCCGTATTATATATATTACGATCTTGAAGTAACTTTTTGGAAGCGGCAGAAGCTTGCGTTGTGTTATAGACGGTGGATTGGTTTGAGGGGGTCATAGACGGGTGGGTTGGGTTCCCGCAGGCGGAACTTGGTCATCATTAGCGAGGTTGCTTTTCGTGCTCTCGTCGAGGTTTAACGATCAATTGAAGTAATGATCGTCTGGTGGATCGCCTGGCTGGGAAGTGGCGCTCTTATCCGTCTGCTACGCTGACGTGACGCCCTGACTCACCATGCACCGCCAGAGCGGCTTGTGCGTTGACGCCGCCTGGAAGGTCTTCAAGGGCAGCGTGTGCTAAAATAAGGAACCCTCAAAGCCAGCGAGGGTCTCTGAGAGGTTCAGGAGGCGTTTAACTACGTCTTAAGTCAAGATTCACGAGGTCCATGTGCAGCTCGTACGTTCCGCTCGGATCCTTCGAAGAGGCGTTTTTTGAAAGCTTCATGGATGACTCTAACTGACGTTATGAGCGAGATTGAGCTTATGCGATCTGAGAAACATAACTTCGGTGACAACGCCAACGCACACGCAGAAACATTTTTTCAAACTCGTTCAAGCAACAGCTACCGAATATGGCAGTTCCAGAGGAAAGTCCCGAGGCTTTCGAAGCCCGCCGCTCATAGAATGTGGCTGTAAATGAATATAGTAGCTTTGGTATTCGACTGCCGCCGGGTCTCAGTAGTTAGGCGCGCATCTACTGAGCTCGACTACCCGGGCTCGAACTTCATCGTAGGGCCTGCCTTTAGTTGGGGAGGGGGGAGCCAAGTGCCTTGGCGCTATTTACTTGGAGGGAGAGCGTTAACGATGCTTAGGCTGATAGGACCGAGAAAACGTTTATTGTCGAACAGAAAGAGAGTAGCAAGATTGCTGCCCGTCTAGACGGCGGCCTAAGGGTCTGAACGAAGGAAGTGAGCTGCCAGGGAATTTCCAGGGAAGGAGTGGCGCAGTAATTTTTCGCTTCACGGTGCACACTTCAACATCAATAGCATTACGCGTATCACTTCGTAGCCCGATACGCATAACTCATTACGACTTTACAAAATAGCTTGTGCAACCCTAACAAAGCTTTCGTTCTGAAACTGTAAGGTAGTCTGCATCACTCAATAATTAAAATCCACGGAGAGTGCACTTCCAATAAGGCTTATCAGGATTACACTGTATGGCCGAGCGTTCCGCTCTAAACGCAGCATGCTTGGGGAAGGCAAGACTCAGAAATGCCTAACGGGTCCAACAAAGGGAGATAGGGCTGGATACCGTAGCCGGAAAAGTGCAACGGAAGAGGATTCTAAAATCTATGGGAACACAACGCACCACATTAAATCTTTGGGCACCCCTCCCGAAACTAAAGCACAATAATGAGTGATTGGCGCGTGGCGGCAGTTTTAAAACTAATGCTGCAACGGGAAAACGAAGGTGTACCGACTAGTTCGGTCAGTCATAATGCCATTGAAGCAATCGTCTTTCTTTTTATTTTCTCACACATGCCATGTTCGTACAATTTCCTGATGCCAACTGAGTGAAACTTTCTTGAAGGCAATTGACCAGACCCACCGCTATGCATCATTATTTCAATCTGCCTTCACAAATTGTCCTCTTTAAGCGGGAATGTGCATCCAGCTGCACTTGACGTGTCCGTCTGTGTGGTGGTGAAAACATTTATTGATAGAGAGAAGCTTGCATCATGCAGGCCCCTGAACCCCCACGGTGCCAAAGCACTTGAACATTCACATTCGTAGAGTCCATGACGTGGGAAGCGTGGTACGTGGTATTGTTCTGTCGGACCGGGCCTTAGTGGGTAGTGGTGTTTCCCAATCCTCCCAGCTGCTAAGGGGCTGCATGCCCTGTGGGGGAGGATCCACCGGACATTGGAATAGAATGTGGAGAAGGTTGGCAGTGGGGTGCTGCAGAGGATCAGAAAATGCAAGATGGGTCTGTGAGGGTTTGATGGTAGCGGGACCTAATATAAGTGGATGGGAAGGTTCGTGTCTGGAGGTGGCGCCATTAGGTTTGGGTGTAATTGTCAAGTGAGGCGTCGAGGGTAAACCTGTCTCTCTGCTCGAAAGGCCTACTTCAGCTCATTGAACGTGCGCATGCATTCCCTGGAGAACTCCAACGCGGTGTGTATTGAAAGTTTCTAATTATTTAGTGCACTATTATTCTTCAATCAAATTTCCCACACAGCAAGATCTCATCATGCAATAAGATAATAAAAGTTTTGCATATTTAGTTTCACAGAAAGAAGTACACATGAGGAGAAATTTTTTTCTGACACGAAACACCCTCCGTAACAATCAAATACTTTTGCATTAAAATTTCGGCCTCCCGGGGATCCTGAACGTGCACTGACATCGCAAAGCACACGAGCACCTTCGCGTTTCGCATCCATCGAAACGCTGCCGCCGTGGTCGAGTTCGAACCCGGGCGCACTTTTGCGTTTTGAAAAATTGATATTTAGTGAAAGGAAATGGCGCAGTATCAGTTTCAGATCTCGGCTGTCACGTGAACCATGCCGTAAGGGAGGGGCTAGGCGGAGAAAGGAAGAGGTGCAGTAGTGGAGTGCTCCGGAATAATTGCTACCACCTGGGGATCTTTAACGTGCACTGACATCGCACATCAAATGGGTGCCATTGAGTTTCTCCTCCATCGAAACGCGCTCGCCGCGGTCGGGTTCAAACCCGGGTACTCCGGATCAGTAGCCGAGCGCGCTAGCAACTGAGCCACCACTACGGGTCTGTAACAGCCCGCGTCGTCGCTTCGTTGGACGAGGTTGTTGCGACGCGCGCCTGTTTTTTTTATATATTTCCTCTGTCATCTTTGAATTCTCCCCTGTCTGCACATGGCAGCGATTGTGGCTCAGCCTGAGCCAGTGGGCATGGCTCTGCGCACTTTCCTGCTCTTCCATCCTTCAGTCGCAACAACAGAGAGCGAAGAGGTATGGAGCCAGAACCGGACGCCGGAACTAGTTCTTCCACTGAGCATTGGAGGAAGCGGGCTGCTTCTAGCAATCCCCACGACAGAGACGTCACGAAGCCTCGTTGGCTAGAGATAAGTCGAGAAAGCGATCTTGTCGAGTTGATGACACCGATGAAGAACAGGAGGTATGTCTGGAGAAGCAGAGGCACAGGCAACAAAAGTGTCTTAAACGGAAAATTACAGGGGTACACGTATGTGTGATTAGGTGCAGAAATGCGGAAGCATTTCTCTCACTGCGCGTCCTTCCTCCTCATGTGCGCCCGCCATATCGCCTCCATCATGTCACCTACGTACCTATGTGCATGCATCTGCTGCAGCAGCGACGTATATTGCAAGGGGGGAGGGGGGGGGGGCTTGTGGAGTAGGGGGCTTTCAGTGGGTGCCGCATGATGGCGCTGAGACTGCACTCCAAGCACGGATGAAATTTACCGGAAATGTACATATGTAGATTAGATGCTGATTACTACTTTATGCACGCCTCAATACATATCTCGAAGATACGTTTCTGAGACATGTCTGCTTTCACTAGACCATTATTTTCACTAGACCATCTTTGTCCACAGCTTCCGATGACGCCAATACAGTGGCTAGAAGGCCCCTTCTATAGCCTCCCTGACACCAATCAAGATCCCAGAGACGCTTTCGCACTTAAAGGGCAGCGGATGCTGCCAGCGCCGCGCCGACATCGCTCACTGGTTCGGTTGCCTTTCGCTCCGTATAACGAGGTTCAGCCGAGTTGGGCCACAGCCCTTCTTTTGATATTGTGGTGAGGAGCAACTGGATATCAATAGGCAATTATTTTATAGCCTAACGGTAATTGCTTAGGCAGCAGAATGAAAAATAACCACATTGCGCCTGTGTGGTCCGAACCCACAACCTGCGAATTTCGCGTGCTGTGCTCTCTGAGTCAATATTCTTTAAGCCACAAGATCATATTCTCCAGTTGATGAACAGCAGAAATTAAAAAAAGACAGAAACATTCCCCTTCACATTTGGTAGCAAGGTGCTGGAAGTGATAAAAGAATACTTAGTGCAGGTATAGGCCGCTGATCCTGAACATGAGAAGGAAAAAAGAAGAAGAATGAGGGTGGGTCTTGAATGGCAGTTCACCAATATCCTAAAAGAAAAAAGTATACACCAGCTATATCTTAGCGGTGCTCACCTACGATGCAGAAACGTGGATGCTCACTAAAGGGGTTCAGCTTAACTTAAGGCCAGCACAGCAAGCCATTGAAAGAAAAATGATAGCTTAACATCAAGATGGTTAAGAGACCGGAAGCGGGCGGAGTGAGTGAAAGAACAAACGAGGGTTAATGACATTCTAGTCCAAATCAAGAGGAAAAATGGAAGTGGGCAAGGAATGTAAGGCGAAACAAAACTAACCGCTGGTCCTTAAGGGTAACGGATTGGACTCCAAGATTAAGGTGAGCGTAGCGGCGGGATGGCCGGAAGTAAGGCGGGCGGATGAATTACGAAGTTTGTGGGGATACGGTGGCCACCGCTTGCAGAGGACAGGGTTAATTGGAAAGACATGGGAGATGCCTTTGCTCTGCAGTGGGTGTAGTCAGGCTGATGATAATAATGATGACGCTCCTTGTTTTTGGTGGCTGTCGGCTTCCATCATACATATGTCATAAAGAGATGCTCAGTGCCCTTCCCCTGTCTGCTCAACACCGCGACGTTAGGCAATTAGGGTCCGTTTCCTTTCTTCAAGATTAATTTCGAGTTGGGCCGCCGCGGCACCTGTGTGGTTATGGTGCTCCGCTGCTGGCCCGAAAGACGCGGGTTCGATCCCTCCCGCGGCGGTCGAATTTCGATGGAGGCGAAATCCTAGAGGCCCGTGTACTGTGCGATGTCAGTGCACGTTAAAGAACTCCAGATGGTCGAAATTTCCGGAGGCCTCCACTACGGCGTTCCTCATAGCCTGAGTCTCTTTGGGACATTAAATCCTCATAAACCAAACAAAACCATTAATTTCGATTTATTTTCTTTTGGTCACTATGATGTGATATTACAATCTGCTCGTTATCAGAACATTACGCTTTATGTTGAAAGTTTCAGGCTCATTAACAGAGTAATGGATTACTTAAGTTGAGTGCAGACAGCTTACGCCGAGCGTATTGCACGATTCTCTTTTCTATCTCCATAGTGAGTTTCACAGCTTACTGAAGATAGCTTTGTACGCTATTCGTGAGGGCTTGCAGTAGCGGAGTTATGCGTCGGTGGCTGTAGAAGCGCTTGCTTTACATTCGTACCTGCTACTTGCAGTGTGTTTTATTTTTTCTATTGTTTCATTCTATTACAGTTGGAACGCATGGAAAGGAAAGAAAATCAAAATAATTAAGCCCGCTATTACTTTTAGGGCCCAGAGTTCAGCTGCCCTGCGGTCACCTCCTCGAGTTTGGCCAGTTTCAAGAATCATAAGCTAGTCTGCAGGCTGTTTAACGAGAAGAAATGTGTCTTTGAGGATACGAAGCGCCAGCAACTACCATGCTTCTCGATGGACACCTCAACCACGCCGCAAGAGAAGTGTACGAGTGACGGAGGATGAGGTCCGGTACACTATACGGCCAAGAAATTGGCAGTGGCTTATTCCGGCTGCGCCAGGATATACCTGGCGAGAGGTACGTTTCCTTGGGTGAGCTTGTTGTGTTCCCTGTATGTTTAGCAATGAGAGACATTGGGCTCAATCTCGGCGGCCCTGCGCCACCTATTACGCTCGGCAGTCTGGCGTCTCCGTTTGTCAATCCGTTCCTTTCTCTCTTAGGGCGTCTGCGCTGCTCTCTTAACTTTCTTCGCCCATTCTCTATTTGCTGATTAGCCAAGTGCCAGCGACATCCTCAGGAACGGAAGAGTTAATCTTCTCTTGTCTATATCGCCGTTTAGCAGCCGCTGCACTCTCCTTCTCTGCATACATATCAAACCCTGTGATAGAGCCGCCCATTACTTCCCTGCCTTTAATAAGCAATGCTGCTCATACGATGCGCATTTCGGGTGATAGAGCGGCGTGCAGCAAAGCGGCGATGAAGCGCGCGGTGCACCTGTGAGATATCTCTGCTTACCATGGTATCGGCACATGCGCACAAGTGCTCATCCGCATGACGTCAAGCGCGGCACCGACGGTGGAGTGGGCGCCCGGCGACGGGGGAAGCACACCGCACCTGCTGCTCTTCTCCGGTTTCCATGGTAACAGCGCATTCCCAAAACTATCTCCACTGACTCACAGCGAAAAGCTCGACTGGTAGCCCAGTGTAGCTTTCGCTACAAAAAATTGTGGGCTCTATCCACGCTGTGAAGGTGGTTGGACAGCAAATTGTAAATCGACTTCCAAAGACATATTCCGACATCACATGAAAATTCAAACACATGGCTCTACAAAAAGTAATACCAGAGACAATTGAAGTGTAATTGAGCTCTATGCTGTATCCCTGATTTCAAAGGAGATGCGCTGTTTTCGTTCAATTGTTAGACTGGTGTTTTTTGCTTACGACAACGACACAAAAACGCAGCCATATTATGATAGAAGGGAAGAAGGAGGTGTCGTAGTGGAGGGCTCCAGAAAAAGTTCGTGCACGCTAAAGATTCCCAGGTGGTCGAAATTATTCGGGAGCCCTCCACTACTGCACCTCTTCCTTTCTTTTCTCAGTACCTCCTTAACACCTTCTCTTGCGGCGCGGTTCAGATGTCCGCCGAGATGTGAGACCTATACTGCGCCATTTCCTTTACCGAACAACCCATTATTATTATTATCTTTACTGATAACAGATTGGAGTGACTGTGTGCTGAGGAGTGAGCGTCTATCCGCTGCGGTGGCTGAGTGGTTTGGGCGCTCGGCTTTTTTCTTTAAATTGGTTTTGGGGGGAAAGGAAATGGCGCAGTATCTGTCTCATATATCGTTGGACACCTGAACCGCGCCGTAAGGGAAGGGTAAAGGAGGGAGTGAAAGAAGAAAGGAGGAGAGAGTTGCCGTAGTGGAGGGCTCCGGAATAATTTCGACCACCTGGGGATCTTTAACGTGCACTGACATCGCACAGCACACGGGCGCCTTAGCGTTTTTCCTTCATAAAAACGCAGCCGCCGCGGTCGGGTTCGAACCCGAGAACTCCGGATCAGTAGCCGAGCGCTCGGCTACTGATCTGGAGTTCCCGGGTCCCAACCCGATCATGGCGGCAGCGCTTCGATAAAGGCAAACGCACAAGCGCCCGTGTGCTGTGTGATATCAGTGCACGTTAAAAGATGCATAGGTGGTCGAAATTATTCCGGAGCCCTCCACTAGGGCACCTCTTTCTTCCCTTCTTCTTTAACTCCTTACTTTATCCATTTCCTTACTGCGCGGTTCAGGTGTCCGGCGATATGACGTCACCAATCAATGACCAATTGGATTTTTAGAATCGATTTACGATGAGGTGTCGTTTTACTCAGAAAGGTGGTAGCAGACTCCAAGAAACCGAGAAACGGGATGCGTAACAGCTCGCGCTTTTGAAATTGGGAATGGGGATAATCGGACTTAAACATTATATATACTGTATAGCATATAACTATATAGCATATAGCATATACCACACACTGGCACACACACACGCACGTATATATATATATATATATATATATATATATATATATATATATATATATATATACATATATAGATTTAAGAGAAGTGGGCACTTCTACAAAGACACTTTTATTTATCAACGTTTCGACCGCGGTGCGGTCTTCTTCAGGACTGTCGCGGTGCGGTCTCAATTCAGGAACAGATCTATATATATATATATATATATATATATATATATATATATATATATATATATATATATATATATATATATATATATATATATATATATATATATATATTATTGTATATTTGTCAAGTTTTCTTTGATGAATCCCCCCCTATGTAATGCCCGCATTGGGCCTTTAGGGTATCGAAATAAATAATATATATATATATATATATATATATATATATATATATAAACAAGAGAAGGGATATGAGGGGCTCGCACGACAAACAAATGGAGGAAGCCAACAGTCATCGAAACCGAAGTGCATAGGAGAATGTTTCTATTTTTTATAATGCGTAGTGCTGAATGGTGGGATGACAATAAGTCCGGAAATCTGTCTCTTAAAGAAAATTAATTATGAAGCAGCTGAAAAAGGAACCGTGCCGCCGGTGGGATGCGAACCCACGATCTCCGAATTTCGTGTCCCACGAAGGAAGCTGTTGGCTTCCTTCACACACGCATACACCCACACCACACACAGAATTCTTGTGATATATATATATATATATATATATATATATATATATATATATATAAAGGAAGCTTGCATCTGCTTGCACACCTGAGTGGCACATACTTCTCTTGGAGTCCCATATGAGGCCGCGTGCTCTATATTATCTCTCTGATCATCACAATCTTGCAAATCAGCATTACGACTCCCAGTTCAGGACAACGACTTCTCCCGCATCCCTCAAGCTAATCGTGTCCTTTGACAGGTTCGGCCACCTTATCCCCGGAATCAACTTAATCTCATCTGCCCATCTGATTTTCTGCCATATGTTTTTCTTGGTTCCTCCTACGATATATTGCTACCACTTATGACCATCGATTGTCCGCCTTCACATCATATTTGCTTGCAATTTACATTTGTTCTTGATTCCAAATACTCTTTCTTTTAGTCCAGTTTGTTCTTTGGCCATTTGTCCTCTCTTCCTATGTCTAAAAGTTGCATATATCATGTTATTTCTATAGTCCGCAGTGCTGTACGCAACTTAATTCCAAGGCTTTTCGTAAGTATAGGCAAGGTTTCCGCTTCACAGGTAAGAACGGGCAAGATAAGTTTTTAATGCTTTCTTCTTGAAGAGTATTGGAAATGTGCTATTCATGAGCGGTGTGTGCCTGCTAAGTGGCGTTTATTCTCCTGTTATTTCGATCCCGTGGTCATAATCAGCGACTATCTGCCCTAAGAAAATGCATTCATGTTCCGTTTCTAAAAGTAAAATTCTGAGCCCTTCCCTGGCTATAGAACAAACTTCATGCTTCTTTGAAGTAATTTGAAGGACCAGCTTCCACCTTGCGGACCCGGAAGCTCAGTGGTTATGGCGCACGGCTGCTGATCCGAAAGACGCGGATTCGATCTCGGCAGTGGCGGTAGCATTTTGATGGAGGGCACATTCCAGGAGCCGGTGTACTGTGCAATGTCAGTGCACGTTAAAGAAACCCAGGTGGTCAAAACTTCCGGAGGCTTTCACTACGGCGTATATCAGAGCCTGAGTCGCTTTGGTACGTTAAACCTTCATTAACCATAATCCGTAACATGCATGCTCTAAGCCAAACTGCGTATGCAATTTTTTGTCCACTAGGATGAAAAACTAATTGCTTATAGTTTTCGCAGTCTTACGTCAATGTCTCTTTGGTTTAATTCATGGTTTTGTCAAACCAATCGGTAAGATATTCCAAAACTATTTCCTCACTTCGCCGTTCACATATGCAGAAAATCCACTTCATTGCTGGATAGGGATCTCTTGATAAGAGCGTAGAAGTCTTGCCGATGCCATTTTGTTGCCGACGGCGTTCCAACCTCTGGAGCTTTGTAGAACGTTACAAGCTTCACAGTTAGGAAGGACAGTCACCTTCATTGGTCAACGACAGTGTGACTGCTCAAACTTTTCAACGATTAGCTTACTGAATACTTTGTATGACCATGGTATATTTGCTGATGCAAGCTGCGCTACTTTGGTATCGACAGGTTCTTTTGTTCCGCTTATCCCTCTATCAGTGGTATACGAAATCGATCTTGAAATCTTTTATAACCTGTAATGTGTTTTCAGCGCTTAGCGCCAGTTTCGCGCTCCTTAATGCAAGGGGGGAGCCGCATTGAAGTTTTGAACAAAACAAAACTGATGATGCTGACGGCCAGTGCCGAAACCCAGAGCATTATTACGGACGAAATGGTGTTCGTACCCTCGTGGTAGGCGGAATTGTTTTACGATTCGGAAATATTTAATCCTTATATTCAGTAGAACCACAATTCCGTTAAAGAAGCATTCAATTCACACGTGGAATAATTTGAACATATTCCTATACTTGAACCCTCAGCTAATGATGGGACACTTTCGGCAGCTTCTCAAAATGTGCCCGCCCCGCCCAGGCCGGACGTCCATAAAAAGTTATCGCTCGCAATGTTCACGAAAATTTCATTTCGTATGCCGCGTGCATCTTTATTTCTTTTGTATGCCCTTTCTTCAGTGCTCTCGCTCGGCTAAAACTCCGGCAACAAAAACGCATTTTTTCTTATCGCATTAATATCGTGGCAAGATCAGAGTCAAAGAGGTGCATTTTCTTCACTATAATTTCTAGAATCACCTAAGAGCCAGCCTCTTAGGTGTAACACACGGAACAGCTGAATGCAGGCACTAAACCAGTGAATTTTCCATGCATCTGGCGTCTTGTTCTCGGCAGCAAAATTTGCCATAAAGAAAATTTCTTTTCATTCTGGTGAACCACCTAGATTTGCTACATGCATTGTAGACTTTCAGGTTCACTGGTTTGGAAGAGTGCAGGTTTCAGTGAAGGAATGCAACTTTCGCATGTTAAGCTCAGGATTATTTCACTCACGTAGCAGTTGAGAATTTTCGCTATAAGTCTATTGCTCCTTAATTTAAATGCTATTATACAGCAATCAACATGTCTTAACAACTGAGAGTTAATGTGACGATGTCAGAGGCAGACACAATGTTTTACAGTGTGAATATGAGGCGAGGGTGACGAACAATTTTGCAGTCCATCAAGTCCACGAAGCTTCGGCCCCTCAGTGCTAAGGGAACTCGACTGCTGCGCCAGAGTGCACTCTGGCACAGGTCGGCCCGGTATTGCACTGACTCCGGGTTCGGTCCGGGGCATATTAGCGCGTGCCTTTGTTTCTGGTGGTAGTGGTTTTATTAAAAATAATAGTAAAAAGGAAGGAAAAGATTATTGCTAGCCCCGGCAGCTGCCATCGATACTGAAGCACCTGAGCTGGGGCAGCGGTAATAAAGGATAGCAGCCAGAATGGAGAAATGAAATGAAAGAGGTGAGGGGACAGGAAGAGAGGATAGGGGTGAAGTAATATGTACAAACTATTTACACAATAAGAAATGTGTCCAGGTTGTGCGCGTGATTAGTTCATTTTAGAGGAATTGAATCACACACGCGCACAGCACTGTGTTGGTTACAACTGGAGTGGGGCGTCCAGTTATTAATCGTTCAAGGTAGAACTCGCGGAGCGTTCGGTCACTGCGTGTAACTACCTGACGGAGAACAGACGGGACGTCAAGCCCGTGTGTTCGAGGAATGCACAGAGGCTCACCAAAGCTCGCTCACGAGTGCGCGCACTGCCCTGCGGCCACAATAGCGCCTTGATGGAGTCAGGTAGTATGCCCTGCGCCATATAGGTCTTTGTTTCGATCTTTGCTCTCCTATCCTTTAACTCTCATACTTTCAGCACGCGGCAGCAAGCGTGGCTCAGCTTGAGTCAATAGGCAGGCCCATGCATTTCATTTTCTTTCTTTCTATCAGCAACAGCAACAGCAGCCATAGTGCACGCGATCAATCCAGTCGGCTGAGGCAGTGTTTTGATGAGCCGGAACTCGAAAAGTGCTCGCGTGCTATTCGATGTCAGTGCACGTTAAAGCTCCATAGGCGGTCTAGTTTATTCCGGAGCCCTCCACTACGGTAGCTCTTTATTTCTTTCACAACCACTTTCCTCCTTGCCCCGCCGCGGTGGCTCAGTGGTTAGGGCGCTCGACTACTGATCCGGAGTACCCGGGTTCGAACCCGACCGCGGCGGCTGCGTTTTTATGGAGGAAAAACGCTAAGGCGCCCGTGTGCTGTGCGATGTCAGTGCACGTTAAAGATTCCCAGTGGGTCGGAATTATTCCGGAGCCCTCCACTACGGCACCTATTCTTCCTTTCTTCTTTCACTCCCTCCTTTATCCCTTCCCTTACGGGGCGGTTCAGGTGTCCAACGATATATGAGACAGATACTGCGCCATTTCCTTTCCCCAAAAATCCATTATTATTATTATTATTATTATTATTATTATTATTATTATTATTATTATTCCTCCTTTCTTCTGCGGTGCGTTTGGCGTGTCCACCGAGATGAGGCAGTTTCTGCACCGTTTCCTTTCCTCAAACAGCCTATTTTTAAAGGCCAGCTTTCGTTGTACAAAAAACGTTTTCTTTTTTGTTGTTCTTCGTCAACAGCGTAAAGCAAAATGAAGAGTAAAACTAATATCTCCGCTTCGCCTAAATTTCAGATTCTAACTTGACATTGATTAAAACTTCGATGCAACGCCGCCAGAACACAGTCAGCTTTGAAAGCAAGCAATAGTTCTACTTAGATGTTGAATTCGTTGAGCAGGAGCCTCTTACTGGACCAATAAATTTATTTGCGCCGAATGCATTAGCTAGCAGTACCTAATCAAGTAAACACCGGCTCCTATTGCGGTGTTGTCATCTTCGCAGGAATTTCGGCTACAGTTTGTTTCTGCATAAACACGAGCTTAAGAGCTTGTGTTGGTGTTCGCCACCATTTTGTTTTGCAACTAATCGTCTCCGCCAATTATAAATTGTTCTCCCATGTGCCCTTTTCGGCACGCATTGATTTCTGGCCTGGCGGTCAAATAAACTTTCCTTTTTGTATTTAATGCGCGTGTGTAGCTATGGCTTGCTATAGCTACATAAGCCTGAACGAACATCCTCATTGGGCTGCCGCGGTGGCTGAGCGGTTATGGCACTCGTCTGCTGGCGCGAAAGACGCGGGTTCGACCCCGGCCGCGGAGGTCGAATTTCTACGAAGGCGAAATTCTAGAGGCTCGTGTACTGTGTGATGTTAGCAGCCGAGGCGGAGACTGGCGAGCCGCTGGAAGTGAGTTCTCGCAGTGCGGAATGCACAACGACCCGCATGCTCCGTCTATATGCCAGACTGTGCTTCGGCCCGAAAACCTTAGGAAGGGACTTCATGTGTAATCCTTGCTTTCGCTTGCATAACTTGGGTTATCGGAGCTAATCCGCAGACATTTTTTTCTTCGCAGTGAACCTGCTTTCCTGCGCCACTACACCCATTCAACGAATCTTTATTTCCCAGTCGCGCCCATGCACGGCTTTTCTCCAAACGGTTGTGGTGGTAGTGGTTTTATTAAAATAATTATAAACAGGAAGGAAAAGACTTTTGCTAGCCCCGGCATCTGCCATCGATACTGAAGCACCTGAGCTGGGGCAGCGGAAATCAAGGATAGGAGGCAGAATGGAGAATTGAAATGAAAGAGGTGAGGGGGCAGGAAGAGAGGATTCTCCGAACGGCCATTAGCGCTTTTTGCTGTAATAGGTGGTGGTGAAGAACTTAATTTAGCGAAGGCCAAAAAGAAGAGAAAATTATGATGCTGCCGATCCATGGGTGGCCTTCCGACTGGCGGTCGTGGCCTCCATGTTATGCCTAGCGGCGACTTCCGCTTCCTAGGTCGTAAGCCGTAGTTGAATATACGGCTCCGTGCTTTCCAAAGCAGCCTCCCACAGCTGCAGACGGTTTAAGGGCCTGGAGGCAGGTGCTGAAAGTGCCTTACATGAATAAAGAATGTGAGCATAATCTGGTCGGGGGTAGCTGCTAAGCGTGCATTCCGGTGAGAGGACACCGGGGTGAATGAGGGCAAGGCGGGCAGGAGATGAAAGTGTGGGCGCCTGTAAATGGCGCCACGTGCTCTGTCGAGGTTGGAGAGAAACTTGTGAGAGGGTTGTAGGGATACACGGGAGTTGCAGTGATGATGGGTGATGTCATTTAATGTAAGGAAAAGGCAATGCGATGTTAGTCAGCGCCTTGACGTCTTCTCAAATCAATTATTGACCGCGATCATATTTCATGGTGGTTGGCAGGCGTAAATGTATTTCATTTATATTTTTATTGCTTCTTGCACGCAAATAAGTAGCTTCATTTACAATCCACTCTTGCGAGATAACTTACGCTGATTGTATAAAACCCAATTAGACGGCTGTACCTCTTACTTGCCGTAGACATCGCAATGGCACCCTGACGGGTGTAAAATGGAAAATAACTGCATGTGAGTACACTCGATGTACGTTGACACCGAACACAGACCATCGGACGCTATCTTGCCCTACTTTGCCTTCGCCTACAAACCACAGTTAAAGAGGCAACCCTATCACATCCTACACCGAAGGGAGGCCTCGATAACAACGCTCGACGCAGTGTTGCACGACGTTACCGACGGGGACAACCTCGGCGTTGTCGCCTGCATGCCTGGGGCCGTATTCCGAGTTTTTGTCATAATAAAAAGCGTCATAATCTGCCGCAGCGGCCGCACCTGATTGGTCGAAACGCCGGAAGCTGATGCCGGTTCGGTTAAAACTGAGCAGAGGCAGGATGTCACTGCGTTGTAGTGGGCGCAGCGAAACGTCCAGCGTCGCTATTGCTCTTTATCGACAAATAGAACGAGGCCAATGCGACAGAAAAAACATTCATCCACAAATTTAGTTGCCCAAATAGAAACAATACTTCAAATACCCTTCTCTGTACTCTAAACACCGGAGGTGTACCTAAAGAAAATATTGTGCGAAATACGCATGTTTTTTGAGTTACAGAAGCCGCCCGTTACAGCCATCGGTCGCCGATGGTAAATAAAAGGTAGCTAGCTTTTTTTTTTTGATGGCGTTGTCTATTGCCTCTTGGCTTAAGAGAGTTGGGAAAGAAAGAGAAAGGAAAGAAAAAGTTGGTGGGCGTTAAATTAATGAGAAAAGGTAGGCCGATCCAATGAATGCGAGTGGGGAGTGTTGATGTGGCCCCTGCGTCCAAGCAATATATGAGGAGAGGTTGTCTGGCTAGAGACGCGCTGCTGCCCGGTAGCGAATTCTGGTCGGCTTCAGCGCCGGGCAAGCCCACAGCTAGTTGTGAATGTCAGCCTCAGTGTCTTGCGAGTTGCAGACTGGACACCTTGGGCGGGGATATAAGTGGCGAAATTGAGGCCACGTCCGAGTTACGGCAGGAGTGAGGGCAACCGCGACCCGGATCCTTCGGAGCACAAACTCGTCTGCATGGGTAAGACCGCGGGAGAGGGTACTCGCACACGGAGGGACGAGAGCACGTGTGCGGCGCCGGAGGCGTTCCTTTTATGTGAGAAGGAGGATAGCATCATTCATACTGAGGAATTGGGCCACTGATGTAAGTAGGGTCGGCAAGCGAGCTGCACAATCTGCAGAGCATTGTGAATTGAGTAGGTCACGTGGGACCCACTCAATTCGAATGGCTAGCGGGCTGCGAGCCGCCAGGCTATGTACATTCTGGAAGATTTCTGGGCTGCGACTGACGCGTCGCACTAGATGAGTTGCCTGAACGGTGTCATTGCGGATGATAATGTGGGCTGTAGGGAGCAAGGTAACTGCGACTACAGAGCGAAGCGCGTCTTGTATAGCAACCAGCTCAGCACAGAAGGAAGGAGGGGGTTCCACGAATCGAAACCTGGCCATCCTAATTGTTCAATACAGGCTTGCAGGAACAGTAAACTCCAGTCGTTGTTACGCAGCCGTGGATACTGGCATCAAAATATATAATAATTGAGCCGCGGGGTAGGTGACTCTTGTTCCGCGATTCGCTCGCGAAGGGACGATGCCGCACAAGGTGAGGTTGGGCGAAGCAGATCGGTAGGTTTGTTGTCGCTCAGCTGCACAAAGTGTCATGGAGGAAGAACTGACGGTGGCGGCAATAGTATGGCGTGTAATGAAGCAAAGGTCTGGAGTGCTCCTGGCGAAAGCAAAAGGGTGACCTTAAGGCTACGAGTATCACGGCGGTGCTGCACAAGCTCGTCAAGGGCATTAAGCTGAGCATTTTCTTGAAGTGTTACGACCGGTGTGATGCGTGGAATGCAATAGCTCTCATAGCCTCTCGATTGGCGGCTTCCAGACGATCCCACTGAGCTCTGGTTAAGTGTTGGAACTGTGGTTCGTAAAAGAGGCGCGGTTGCAGAACCGCTTTCACCAAATGTGGTGCGACATGGGAGCGAGCGCCTCCGGTTTTCGGAGCAATACGTCTGATTAGGCCCAAATTCTGCAACACCTGGTTTTCAGCCTGAAAAGTCAGGCAGTAACCGTTCCGGACTGATGTATCGAAAAACGCAGAATTTTCAATGTCGAAGATTCTTGAAGTGGGGTTCAACAAAGTTGGAGACGGATTGGCGTGGCAGCAAATTTACGGCGTCCCCAGCGGTTGACCACTGATGTGAACGTATTTTTTCTCACGGAAAGCTGGAGGCTGACAGGCGTAGCGTAATTAGCGGTAATATCTAAAGCTGGCTGTAGGGCCGCCACTTGAGTTAGCAGGTCATGGTGAGTGCTCCATACCGTGAAATCATCGGCGTACAGTAAGAACTTAACGTCAGGAATATCATGTAAGCGCCATGCAAGAAGAATGAGGGCAATATTGAACAGCGTTGGTGACAGTACGGAGACTTGGGATACACCGAGAACAGGTACAAACGATCTTATGGAATCCCCACTGAGGCGTATTGCAAATAGTCTGCCTGCAAGGAAGAATTTTATTAAATTGCATACTCGACGAGGGATATGCGGCATGTGAATAGAATACAAAATGGCAGCATCGCATATATTATCGTAAGCCTTTTCGTATCTATGGCGAGGGCGTTACGTACACTGTGGCTGCGAGATGGTGACAGAACTTGCGACGCCAAGACAGCCAAACCATCTTTAGTGGCGGTGATAGGACGGAAGCCAATTTGGGTGGGGTGGTATAAACCAGTTGTGTGGCTAACATTTTCTCTGTCATCTTGCACAGTGTTGATGTTCGAGAAACAGGCCGGAAGTTTCCAAGATCCGTCGGCGGCTACCCTGCGTTTGAATTGGGACACAGTGGCCAATGTCCAGGTCTCAGGAACAGAGCCCTTTAGCCATACTGTGTTATTGGTGTCGACAAGTTGAGGGAGGAAAGCACAACTCATGTTCTTGTACACCTAATAAGGAATGGCATCCGGACGGGGCGATGTCTTTCGTTTAGCCTCATCTACTGGTGCAGGCAACTCAGGCATGGTAAAAGGAGACGCAATACTCTCGGCATCTGGTGCTGATGGAAGTTTATCTACGTACGCTGGAATCTCTGCAAGTTAGAAGCTCTATCTAAGGGCGGCAAGATGTCATATTTTGGAAAGAATTTCCGTTCCGCTTCTCTGGCGATATCATTCGGAGACAAGTTAGCTTCGAACCATGCGATGCCAGCTGCGTCGCCAGAAAGATGTATTCCACGATTTCGGAGAAAACTGCTCGCACCACGCAATTCACTGCCTTCGTGATCGATCGCGTTCGTATCTGCGAGCCTTAGCATTAATATAGTTCAGTCATATACATGCCTGTGCTAAGGTGGGATGACGTGAGGCTGCAAGATCGGTCTCTCGGAGAGCAGCCCGCGAGTTTAGCAGACCTATATCTGGAACCGGTCGATGGATTTCTGCCCAGGAGGAGGTGTTAGCCCTGTTTAACGCACATTGTATGCGGTCAGCAAGCGATGGTGACGACTCCGCAGGCAGATCCCGGAGAATAGTACGGAACAATCCCAGTTGGCGAGCACGTGATGGGTGGACACCGATGATGATAGGGTGGTGGTCACTCCCCCAAAAGTCAGGCTCAAGGGGCCACGAGGGAGTGCGGGGGCCAGACCACCACGTCAGATCCGGGGCATATGTGGTACTGTAACTGTCACGCATAGCCTGCGTTGCTGAACGTGGGTGGTTTTGAAGAATAAAGAACGCAACCGCGAAGGCATCCCGCACACGCCTGCCGTGGGGGTTCGAAGTAGGGCAACCCGAGTCTGGGTGTGGGGCGCTGCAGTCACCTCCGACTAAAATCGGACACCAGGGGTATTTCCTACGCACAGGAAATAGCCAATCCAGATTAATACGGGAGGGAGCGCCACCCGCTGGTCTTACGTTGTAAGATACCACCACAACAGTTGCCTTGGGTAATTTAACAGCAACTGCAACTGCCTCCTGATACGCGGTGCACCAGGTTTCCAGAGGGAGGCGTACGTGAGAGAAACGCGTGCCAACGTACACCACCGCCTTTCCTGGAGAAGAATCAGTGTGCACACGATGGTCGTTCATCGAACGAAACACATAAGCACTGAAGCCCGGAATTACTGCTAAGACATTGGTCTCCTGTACTAGCATCGCCCACACTTGGAGCTTGTGCAAGAAAAGGCGGGTTTTGAGCTCTCCCTCTTTAGTGGAGAGGCCTCTACAGTTCCACTGGAGCACACCAGAAAAGCCAGAGCGCGCGATCTTCGGTTAGTTGTCCAAGCGTTGCAAGAAAATAGATGTCAGGTTAAATAACTGGGTAACCATGAAACGGAGCAGGGATGCTGCAGCGTAATCTGGCATTGTATCAGGTACTCTGGGAAGAGCGTTGAACGAAGTTTATGGGCGGGACATGCTCGTTGCTGATTCATGATTTCTAGTGGCCGTAACAGATCCCACTGGATGCCTACGGCACGCAAGCAGTTCACGGTCTTGTCGGACCCTTGAGACCTCAGCCAAAAGGTGTGCTATTTGGTCATCAAATGCTATATGTCATCATTGAGAGGTTCAGGGATGCTACGCTGTTTTTTAGTCTGCTGATGCCGGCGGTCCTTACGCTCTTTATCGCTATAAGTCTGCGGGGTAACAGTTTCATGCGTGTGCAGCACTGCATGTTCGGGCCACTCGTCGCCATCCAACTGGAGAGCTGCAAACCGGCTGGAGGTCTGCACAAGGGGTGTATTCACATTCTCAGTCATTTGCTTAGAGTACCCAAGACGAATCTTTTGTGTTGCCTTCTGCTCTGTGGGGCAAGTGGGCCGTGTGATGTCGTGGTCGTCAATTTTGTAGATACCACATCTGTACGCAGCAGCGCCTAACGGCGCAGGTTTCACTTGAGTTGTCAAAGGGCAGGATCTGCGCATATGGCCAGGTCTCAAGCGACTGTCGCAGTAGAAAGCGATTGGTTTGTATGGCCGCGGCAGTAAAATACAGCCATAGTAGTACAAGCCGGCTGGTGGTGTTGGTGGGCCTTCCACGGTGACGATGCGAGAGCGCCCTTTTCCCATATAACGTGCTGGATCACTCGGTGGGTTGGACAATAAAGCTCACGCTGAAGGGCGGCCTGGTCTTCATTAACATCGATTTTGCAGACAACACAACGTTGCAAGGCGGATCCATCATCTAGTTACACCTGTACGGGCAACGAGGCCTCGCTGGTAACTGTAATGCAGAGTAGCGTTTGCATACATTCTACGGAAGCCGAGGTCGGCAGCCACACAGCAATGGTATTGGACTTCTTTCTGGCCATAAACCCGCGCAAACCTTTCATTTCGAGACGTGCATCCAGATTTGCCTGCAGAATATTGGTCGGTATATCTGTACGGCTTTTCGTTGCCAGAGCATTGATAGCGGCTTTGTAACTCACTTAGCCGTGGGTAGACACAACTGGGCGGTCTGTGGTTAGGCAGGAACGTTTGCCTTGTGAGCCGCCACTGGCCGAAGAGGAACCTGTTGCAGTGTGTTCCGAAGGGCGCTTTTGAGAAGAGCGGAGGGCCGGCGGCCCGATTGGCAGGGCTGATGACAGGTCCATTGAAGGGCTTGGCGTCTCATAACTCCGTGACATTTGCTGCATGCTACGCAACCAGGTGGCGACAGGGCGTCCGAGGCCCCCTCTGATGGCGTGAATTCAGTACTGGTAGAGATCGATCCGGAAGTGCAGGCTGAGCAGCCGTACCTGCATTCCGTCCAGAGGGTAAATCACTCACGAACTGTTGTACATCTGGAGAAGGCAGGGGCAGGCGCAGTATCCGATGAAACAAAGGCACGATTTCGGAGGTCCGGCCCATGATCAGTGAGCCGTTGTAATGGCGGGAGTGCCACCGAGGGTATCGGCGCAGACGGAGCTACCCCCGCCAGCATGTCACCGGAGGCGCTAGGCCTAGCCTCGGTGCGCAGTTCAGGTCCAGGAATGACTCCTTGACATTTGCTGCATGCCACGCAACCAGGTGGCGACTGGGCGTCCGAGGCCTCCTCGGATGGCGTGAATTCAGTTCGTTGGCTACAGAGGACATGTTTACGCGGCAGGCGAGATTTTCACAAGAGCGATGTGAAGGCACCTTAACAAGGACACTTCGTACAGGCAGCTAGCATGTTCGCTGAACACTGCGTTTTACATTTATCTTGAGGATAAAAGCGAGCGAAGAGGCAAATTTGTGTGCACTCGCTGCACAATGCGCGCTCCCTGCCGTGCTGAACCAAGACGCCGAGACGAATTGCCGTCTGCAACATCGCTGAACGTAAGTCGGCGCTCGTATCGTACGGTTGTGCAGACGATAATTTATTTTTGTAATTACTTTTATGCAGGAACTGCAAGAACCGCGAGATGCCGCTGATGGGTTTTTAATCTATCTGCCGCCAATAAATAAGACGTATGAGCTATAAGATCGCGTTGCCGTGTTTCTCTTTAGAGATGCGTTCGGAGACTTCGCAGACGAAGTTTTCCTAAGTTCGCCATGGTACGAAGCGCAGGCATGCCCACACTGCATGGCGCCTCGAAACTAACCAGCAAGCTAACTCGCGAGCTCAGTGCAGAGCCACACCACCGCGGCTATCGAGAACCGTAAAGGACGCCGAAAAACCACTTCTGGCATGTCCAACGCGTCAGTGTGGCAGTGCGCCGCTGCCGACTGACCATCCGTGCACATGAGCGGTTTCACGCTGGCGGATATTACACACGATCATGAAGCAGGACGCTTCAACAGGTAAAAGAGAGCGCTAGAACAGGAAATGCAGGTTTTACACCATTCAACATAAGCAGACGAAGTAGCTCAGGTGGTTGCGGCGCCATCCGGTTTCAATGAAGAGAACAATTGCTACAACTAACCGGTGCTGGTTAGACCTAGCAGCTATCGAATCGCCCAGCGAAATAAAACAGAGCCCAAAATTATCGTCCATTCAATTTGTTATAAGCAAGATAAGGGGAAGCGAAAGACCAGTACCCAGTTTATAGCAAGTTCACGTAAGGAAAAACGCAGTAACACCGACGAGTTCACTTTGAAGCGACATGCTCCGCTTCAAAACTCACAGGAATGTTGACTGTCCTTGGGCATCTGCTGCTAGAGGAGCGTACGCTATGTGTCTGACGTTACCATCCGATTTCTTCGACCCTTTTCGCTGCAGCCAAACCACGCCATCCGCTTCCACTGTTTCGACCAATCAGGTATATCCGCTGCGGTAGATTATGACGCTCTTTATTATGACACCAACTCGGAATACGGGCCCTGCATTCCACTCTTAACACGAATACGCCCATATGGAGGTTAAAGAGAGTCATCTGTAATCTAGCGCACTCAAATCCAAAGAACGGAGTGCACTAGAGGACCGCTTACTCCATTTTTGCACCTTTCTGCTTAGAGTGTGCAGTGCCCAAAGAACCTTGATCTCATGCCCGGCTGCGCATTTAAGAGGGGTAGCGCACCGACGATTGACACCACAATCGACGTCGACGCCACGCAGAATGCCAGCCAGCTGCACCGAGTCTGTTTGGACACCCCTTTACCACCGTGGACTGAGTGAAAAAGTTTTCGCCGCTATTTCGCCTCGTACAAGATAATTTCACCTACTATATCAAAAGGACTCTGAAGTTGTTCATGGTGGAATGACAAGGTACGAGCGACGTCGACCCCGAACAGTAGTAGTGCAAGTCGTGGGTAGAAAGCCCTTTAATGAGCTCTAATATATCCATGTGTTACTATTTATGCACTTTATTTGAATGCGAAAGCTTTATATGTCGCATTACTTCAAAGCCCGTAGTGTGCATCACGGCACAAAAAATCGGAGAGCCATGGAGATGGCAAGAAGTGGAGAAACAGAGAGACAACTTTAGTTGCCACAGGTGCCGGGAATTAGGGCAGGCGGGTCCCGTGTGGCCCCAGGTGGAGGCGAAGTCATGGGCCCACGAAATGAGCGCAATTTGAGTGATCTTGTCGGGCTGGGTGAGCAGTGGGTCCCAGCTTTCATCAGAGGATGCTGTCAGGAGGGCCCGTGGGGCAGGATATTTTCCCATCCCCAAACTATAGGCGTCTGAGCGGCGGGCTATCCCTGGTTTCACTTTGTGTATGTGGGCTCGTATTCGTCACCGGCGATAAGTGGTAGCCCAGAGTGTCTAAGAATTGAGTGTGTCTGCAATCTGCGGAGCAGAGCGGTCTGTGTTCGGTCGAGGCGGTAAACAGTGTCTCGTCTCTTTATGAAAATTAGTGATACCCCTGCCGAAAATTTCCGTAAGAAGCCTTATGGAAAACTTATGGATTCCACATATTTCCACAAAAATTTATATGGATGCTGTATGGACTTATAGAGTCCACATATTTTTCCACAAAACTGTTTGTGGAAAGTTATGGATTTTGCGGAGTGCGTGGGGTGGTTGCGGACACATGTGGACAATGACTTTACGGGTGATGGACTTTTATGGATGGGTGTTATGGAGAGACTTTGTGGACCACAGGAGTCCATAAAATCTACTCTACGCGGAGTCTGTCAATTATGTATGGAAACTCATGGACAGTGTGGAAGTGGGTTGAGAACACAATTGAAGCTTGCAATTCCTGCAAAAGGCATACGACCAGGTATGCACAATGACCACAGCCTCCAATGGGAGTATATTAGTACCAGATATAATCAATTTAATTTTATAGCCGCTGCGGTGGTGCAGTGGTTAAGGCGCTTGACTGCTGACCCGAAAGACGCGGGTTTGGTCCCAGCTGCGGCGGTCGCATTTCGATGGAGGCAAAATGCTAGAGGCTCGTGCACTGTGCTATATGTCAGTGGATGTTAAAGAATCCCAGGTGGTCGAAATTTCCGGAGGCCTTCTCTATGGCATCTCTCATATATGGCTCATTAAGCACCCCATAAACCACAATTAAGTAACACAAGGGAAGCATATACTTGCAATGTATACTCATACACATAATGATCGGTTTATTGAATGCAACTGATATATGCACTTCAGAACCAATATTTCTCATGTTTACAATGCGGTTTAGGAGCTGCAAATAAAACTGCTGAAAATCATAAGTAGCCGAGCCGACCATGCAGTGCTCAAGGAAATGCGCGCCAAAGAAACTAAATACATATATTTACAATAGATACATATCATCATCATCACATATATGTTATGGTACATGTATATTACATGATATATATATATATATATATATATATATATATATATATATATATATATATATATTTAAAAACAGTCATTCATCTCTGATCCGGCAGAACGCATAGGTCATTTCTTGTTACTGAGTGAAATTGAGGTAACATTTTAGATACTTGATAATAAGAATAAGAGAAGAAAAGGTAATCACATGTACTTTTTAAATACATATATATCACACTTCAGCAACAAATAATTTACTGGATAACACAAAAAGTGAGGAAAATTTGATTTAATGTAGCTGCTATGAAAAGTAACCAAGAAATGAAAACAGAACTACAATACAGGACTGCAGCACAGATGTACGCCATTTCAAGTCTTCGGTAAATTGTGCATCACCTTCTTCTGCAATACGTGTAATAGAAATGGCTTGGAAGTGATCACTATTTCGCGTGTCATTCTCTGAGCAGCAAGCCTTATAGCAACATTTCTGCCACTGCCTACAGCTGAGAGCTCAAGGAATTCTGATAATCAATGACTGCACAGCGCACTTGCTGGTATGAGTTCAGTTCTTCAAAGCGTATGTATGGGCTTGCCCCTTAGCTCACAGACAATTTTTTTTCTCTGACCGCCCACTGTCACCACCAAACAAGAGCGTTGCAATGTACTGACCATTAAATGAAGCATGAAACAAATACTGGCATGTCACCTAAAAACATGTACCCAAGGAAAGGCTAAATTCAGGTCACAATATCAATGCAGTAAAACTGCTCTTGAAAAATGCAAAACAGTTCACAAGGTTCGTACAGACTCGAAAATGGGCAAATTCAAGGATATTGAAGGAATTCCAAGGCCTAGTTGGAGTATTTTGAAGGACTCAACACAATGCTACATGCGGCAGTTTGCAATACCAGGTACCAATTTTACTGAACAAAGTCGAGAAAAAAAAACATTTCAAGGAACAGCTTGTATTGCACTAAACCTACATAATATATGTTCCGTCTTTGAAAAACACGCTGCAGTGCATTGCACCAATATGTCGAACAGCAATCCATTCTGCAAAACGGCAAATAGCAACTTCAGGGGAGCACCTGCCGCTTTTCCTGAATCTTCTGGCTGATGCTACACAGTTCCTCAGTCTTGCTTCGTGCAGCCTTCCTCAGACTATTTGATCTGACCACGTACTTCAGATCGTTAGCTGCTTAATTCTGCCTTTTCAGCATACGTATCCACTGAAGCCTGGAGGTCAGCTATTGTTGCCTGGAGTGTCTTTTTTTTTAATGCATCGATCTCTTCGTCGATGCAGCGCCTCTTTGATTCCCTGACATCGTCACATTGCTTCTTTTTTACTGCTTCCAGATATGCAGCATACTGCTGCCGGGCAGATGATACAGCAGTCCTCAGCTCTTTTGTAATAGGGACGTTAAGAACGCCCCCTGCCTTGTCCACAGCGTCACATACAATAAGTTGCGTAATGCACCACAGGTCCTTCAGGTTTTCTACAGCAATGAACTCTCAAATTTAGGCACACTTGCAAGGCTTCCAGAGCTCTTGTAGTGGAAATGTGGACCTGTGTAACATTTCAAATAAGTCATTTCAAAACTTAACACTACACATTTCAACACCAACTCTAATATGTGTGCATAGTGCACTCCCCCCCCCCCCTGCAATTTCTCACACTTTGTACTCTCTCCTGGGATGAAGTGAGAAAGATAGCCGTGCTATACTTCCTCCTCACTCAAACTGGCACAGATTGAGATCAAAATGAAACCAAGAGTGTCCCCTCCCCAGCTTTGTACTAGGGTACATTTTGCATTACACGTTGCACAGCCTCGGTGGGAGTGATATTCTGCTACTCAGCATGAGGCTGAAAGTTCAGTCCCAGCGGCAGGAAAATGAACAACTTTGCACATATTTCAGGACACCAGAGCTGCGAAATTAATGTCGTTCCTTCATAATAGCACACCCACATAAGCAGTTTACTTGCTGCGCAGTTCACTTAGAAAATTCCCTAGTGATAGAAGCATCTCGAATATGTTTAGTCATTCCTAAATAATAAAATATTTATCTTTTGGCGAGTCCTCTCCACTGTAATAGTCAATCTACCACAGTGGTTCTGTGTGGCATTCAGCTACTGATCCCCTGGTCATCTGATAGCAGCCGTATTCCAATGAAGGTGGAGTGCAAAAAGCTGTGTGCTGTGCGTTGTCAGCACGTGTTAAAGAAAACTATGCTGTCTGAATAATTCTGGTGCCCTTTACTTCAATGCAATCCACTTATGACGACATATAGAAAACCAGAAAATTTGATGGTTATAACCGATTAACGTTATATCTGGACTGGCAAAAAAAAACACATCCATGTATTCCCCCATGCATGTAGGCATTACCCCGTAAATGTAAGGGCGCACAGCGTCTTGGCACTCTGCCAAGTTAGCCGAGCGAGCCACCCCACCCCCTCCGGAGCTCCCGTCAAAAGATAAACAGGCAGCAATGTTATCGGCATAATCATCATAGAGCATCTTGGTGCACTGCCAAGGACTGTGATGCAGACAGCGCAAAACGGGGAACGTGCAAGAAAAGGGAACACTTAAAAAAAGTAAATTCTCAACCACATTGGGCGGAAACTAATATTTTAGTCAATGTTGCGCGCCAGCGGCCAAGCAAGCTCCTCCCTCCAGCTATTGTGTCAACGATAGTGCTTGGTTCTCAAGGCCGTAGGCAACGCTCCCCCACGGATTTCGCCATGCCGGTCCGTTCGGAGAGTTTTTACCTCGTTCACTTCAAAGGATTTTGTTTTTTATCAAGCTTTCAGACAAAGTTTGACTGTAAATACCATCTGGGTGGCTAGAATCCTATCATTGTATCTGCTATTTCACCAATAATTCTATCGTTATATACGGTTTATTTTCATATAGTAGCAATGGGAGAATTGAGAAATCTAAAGAATTTGATCGTTATAAGCGATATATCGTTATATCTGGTATCATTATAAGTGGATTACACTGTACAGCACCTCTCATAGCCCAGGTATTGCTTTGGAACGTTCGACCGTGCTGTACAGTTTACTTTAAATTTTCACCGTGCGCTGTTAAAGGTGCACTAAAGAGGAATCTGAACTTCTATTTTTACTGTGGGAACTCAATCTACACAATCCGGGCGTTCTTGGAAACTTCGAATTATTGTCCTGTGTGGCTAATTGCCCTAACTATACCGGATTAAACATCCCGGCTCCCGCCTTTTGCTTGAACTCAACGCAATAGGTAAGCGGAGTCAACCAACGTGTGGAGTGCCTTTAGCCAGCCCAGTGGCGGCTTCACTTTCGCTTATTTTTAAGTTTCTGTGAATAAAAAGCTTCAGTCACAGACAATACAGGCACAGATTATGCCCATAGAAATAAAAATGCATGTGGACTTTTTGGTTTACGTGTCACTCCGCCAATGGCAGAGCGGCAAGCCGCCATGGGACTGCCCGACTGTTTGGTTGACTCCTCCTACCTGCCGTGTTGAGTTAAGAAAAAAAGAAGGTGGGAGCCAGGACGTTTAATCCGGTTTAATTAGGGCAATCGGCCGCACAGGACAATAATTCGAAGTTTTTAACAATGCCCGGAATGTGTAGATAGAGTTCCCGTGGTAAAAAGACGAGTTCAGATTCTTCTTTACTGTGCCTTTAATCACGCTCAATGAAGTTTGGCAGCCTGCAAATGTACAGCCCCTCTTCTTCCGCAAATTCAATCAACACACATGGCGCATGGATATCTTTCAGTTTCAATACAGTAATAACACCTGAAACAGATCGAAAGCATTCCATGATGTGCGGAGGTAGCTTGTGCTGGCTTTCCATGCAAACAACCCTAGTGCACAACAAAATGCATTCTCTGGTTTCATTTTCGGTAACCTGAAAAATGCGGTTTATAACAAAGAAATCATTCTCTGTTGTGCAAATAGCTGTACTGTTGCTCTTCTTTGCCCTCTCATACCTTGTGCTGTGCAGCACAGTGGAGCGGAAACTAAACCGAAAATGCTCCTCAAGAGAAGGAGCGTACCCAAAGCTCAGCATAAGGCTGTTTCTTTCTTCTGTTGAAAGCACGGGAAATGGGTCACAAGCTCCAAACATATAAGAGTTACCCACACGTGTGGCATTCAGAGTGAGTGGGTGCCCCAGCATTGTGCATATGAAATTTCTGGCTTGCTCCTGAACAGTGCAAAGTGCCATAGCCAAATCCACTTGCTGCAGCATAATCATTCTTTCAATGACCTGGTCAGGTGCCCCATTTGCTGATGTTATTGCTCTAAGCACCCTACCATTCCCAGTTTCAAAAACAAATGCCGAATGTGCCCACAGTGGCCCGAAGTTCTTAGCAGCCTTCGCCAGGTGGAGAAGCTGGTGGACGTTGAATGTCATCAGCCGCGCTCCATACAGTGCTGGCATCCGTGACACGAAGTCCTCTAGTAGGCGGCCTGCACCAAGATAGTACCAACATCTCACTGTAAAAATATCTAGTGATACCAAAAATGTAACGTGTAATTTAGGTGCGTTCCATTAGTAATATCAGATAAAGAAAGTAATTACGTGAACCACAAGAGGACAACTGATAAGTACTTTCTAGAATAAGCTGATAACCAGAGAAGGGATGTTGAACACTGCGGGAACATACTACAGGAAATGCAAGCCCATACGGCCGAGTCAGGCTTGAAACAGAAACACAGTATTTAATAATAAAAACAAACATGAGATAACTTTGGAAAAAAAGGATTGAGCCCACTGCTATGCGGCGCTCATGAAACCATGAGCTTCTAAGCGTCCTTTTAAGCATAGCATTACTTGGCTCATGCTTGGCTTGAACAGAATGTGTGTACAGAATGTGTCTGCAGAATGTGAACGAATTATGGATGGCCATAGAACAATTAACAGAGAGGAGAACACAGAGAGAGAGGGGAACCTCTAATGGTGAACAAAAAGCTGTCTAAATGGCATTCTTTAGAGAATATGCAACTGCAGCTGGAAACTACTAATCCTGATTGTCAGAAAAGTAATTGAAATGTAGAGTATCGTGGTCAATAGACTGGACTGACTGCACGCTGAAAGCAGCGCTAGTCATTGAGGCACCCTAAGATAGACAATCCTGAATGCTGCTAAAAAAACTGAGCAGCTGCAGAGGGCTGCCACATCAACTCTTAGAGAAAGACCACCACTAAGCACAGCACACACAAGACTAGAGGCTGTAGCTCTCAATAGCTAACAAAAATGCGCTTTTTTCAGCAAAGAGACTATTTAATTAAGCTTTCAGTACCCCTCAAGTGGGCAACAACATG
Organism: Amblyomma americanum; assembly: GCA_030143305.2. Taxonomy (NCBI): domain Eukaryota; kingdom Metazoa; phylum Arthropoda; class Arachnida; order Ixodida; family Ixodidae; genus Amblyomma; species Amblyomma americanum. Next base: position 163,821 of record JARKHS020010952.1, on the reverse strand, counting down.
CAAACACTCAACTTTTAAAGGGACACTGAGTGACAAATGAAGTAGGCCTGTATAGATTTAAGCAGCCTAATAAAAATGCAATGGGAAATCTTATGAACTAGAAAACATCACAAAATTAAATGTAGATATCACCACCATCAGTCGTTATCAGATGATAACTGCAATGATATGTAGGCAGTTTTCTCTCGCATATCCCTAGGTGAGATTGCCATGTGTTTCATGCAGTGACCGCAAAGTCCTTTCCAGTCAAGTCGTCATGAATTTGAATCAAGTCTCATTTGCAGGTTCGTCCTTAAGCTATATAAGACTACATTAGTACGTCCTGCACTGGCACCACTTTAGTGAAATATTCAAGAATGACACAATCTATAGAGCAAAGAATAAAAGAATCAGAAGCAGCACAAATACTACAAACCACAATAAACTGTTCATGACAAACACCTGCAGACCATAAGCACAAGGCTCTCCTTGCTTTGAGATGACACATTTTTTCCCTGAACTACCAATAAGTACTTTTGGTGCCTAGCTTCTAATACTGCATTATACAGCTGGGCCTCATCTGCATGATTTATTTGCTGCAATGTCAACTCTTCCAGCAGTAGGGTGAATATGGCTTCAACCAGCAATGCAAAGTGGTTCAGGTAGCTCTAAGGTAGTATGCCCAAGCAGCAGGGCAGGGCATAAAAAAGCAACCAATGCCGCCATTCGCTGGCTTTCCAGTGGCACTTGTCCTTGAGCGAACGTGGCAGACAGGTGAATGAATGAGGTGGCTTTATTGCCAGCAGCCTTCCGTCCACTTTGGCCATGGTTACGGGGCGCCCTGCACAAATAAAAATGTTGTGTACTTGGCGCTGGTGTGCACGTCACAAGGGCAATGGCTTATCACTGTTTACTGTTCTATTCTAAAAAGCAGCTTTCTAACCATAGCAGCTGAAGCTGCATGCACAAATTTTGTGGGCCCTTTTAAGCATTAAATCTCAACATAGCAGCAGGACATCATGTAAAAAAAGGGCACTGAAATGACGTCAGGCACTTACGTTGCATAGAAAACATTGAGAAGGGTAACAGAACAAAAAATCTCTGCCTTTGTCTTCACATGCTGCAGACAAATTCACACAAACTGGCTGAGAAGATGGCACTGGCTGCTGTGACGCAGAATTAGGACATAAGTGAACCAACGTGAACGGCGGTGGATTAGGTTACGTTCCAGCATGGCACAACATACCAAGATGTTATGTCGCACAGCTCACAATTCCAAGGTGAAAATTATGACACCACTTTGTTTTGACTCATAATTCAAGCTCTATAAATGAATTTTTTCTGGATCCACTGCCATAAGTTTATGGAGACCCGCCGTGGTGTCTCAGTGGCTAGGGTGCTCGGCTACTGAGCCGGAGTTCCCATGTTCGAATCCAACCACGGATGCCACGTTTCGCATCGATGGAGGTGAAATGCAAAAACGCGCCCGTGTGTTGTGCGACATCAGTGCACGTTAAAGATCCCCAGGTGGTCGAAATTATTCCCCAGCCCTACACTAGGAGCCCTCTTTCATCCTATTCTTTCACTCCCATAGTTTCTGCGCCATTTCCTTTCCTCAAAAGCCAATTTTGATGTTTATGGAATGCAATATCAGATAGAGAAATTAATTGCACTGCTGTTTTTGCATGCAGCCAGAAATGTTTAAATTAGAAGGTGCAGCATTAAACTTCAAGTGATATGAACAAGATGCTAAGAAATTGAAATTTTTGCCCCGCCTTCAATACTTTGCACCTCATATCTGCTGTCACAGATAAGTGTGGCACATCATCTATATCACATGTTTCTAATGGCAAATTTTGCAGCAGCCAGAGCTTTCATAAAGTGCACTGACAACTTTGATACAAACTGACCGCTGCAAATGCAACGTTTTTCCTTAGCAGTATTTGAACACCGCTTCAACTTATCCATTTTTTGGTCATAGCTAGCTCAGACAGAACACCCTAAATGCATTTCAGGGCATATTACAAGCTGTTCAAAATTAAGATATGAAATTATTAAGCATATCCACTAAGTTAACATACATGCACAAGTGTTCAGCCAGATGCAATGACAAATTTGATCAACCATACCTTCGTGAAACTCGGCAAAATTGTAGCACCAAGGGCAGCCGAAGAGACCATTAAACTGGACCATGTTGATCACAGATGCTCGGGCTGGCGCATCCACGCAGCAGCACAGTACATGAAGTCCTGATGACAGCAATGTATGACCTGCCTTCCAAGTGATCTTGCCAAACTGATTGATCTCTTCAACAAATTTGGTTAAGAAGGTTCTCATGTACGGGGGCTGGCCGAACCACAGCCCACCTATCAAGCAGTTCTTTAGCCTGTCGCAAGGTGGCAGCTCGTTAATCAAAAACTGGATTGGCCACACAGATGATGACGATGACTTGAATACGGGGCTTCCATCTGTGTTGATAGTGATGGTAAGATCCATCCAGCCAATTTTGCCGCTCTTCCTCAACTCCTCGGCCATAGATTCACTTGTGATGTCCTGCAACAGTGCGGCTTCTCCTTGCTGAATGACTGCCTTTAAGTTCACACGTCTTTCAAACAATGCAGCCTTTGATTTTGCAAGCAAACATTTCATCTGTTCTTTCATATCTAAAATGATGAAAAAATGTCCCCTAGCTTTTAGAACACAAAGTTCCGTGCTAACGTCGCAGTCCGGGCACCTCGTTGATGACATTCCGGGCACTGACACAAGCACACTGCCACAGGTGTCACAATAAAAAAACCGCTTCACCAGCCTTTCCATGCGCGACGACCAAAGCTTTCGGAACACAAACTTTGACCGAGGAAGTACATCACCTTTACAGCCAAACAGACCATCTATGAGGCGCAGCAGATCATTCAGGGCCTCCCAAGTGAGGCCATGAGTGACGACAAACGCCATTATCATTATGATCGCGGCTGCCTTTGTCGTTGTGGAGCCGGGAAGTATTGCTGCCTCAAGCTCGACAAAGTCCGATGCCAGAAACTCGCGTTCGCCGCCGCCGTTTTCGGTTTCTCCCGACATAGAACTGCTGTCTTCGTGTGTTTCGCCAAGCCGGTCAGAGTCGTCTGTTTGGAACAAATCTTCGTCATCGGCATACGAGCTGCCGCCTGCCTGCTCATCGTGGGCACTCAAAGTAGGCGAGGCTGGCTGCGCCGCTTGTTCTGCTGCTGGTTGCTCGCCACTTGGAAGGTTCAGCAAATCGCCCACAATGCCTCCGCCGTTGACATCTCCGTCGTTGGCAGCTGAGGCAGCTGACGCGATGAGGCACAATGCTGAGTGCGAAGCCGCACTTCTTGCTGCCTCCTGTAAAGTGTGGTCTTCGGGACAACAAACGGTTCGTCTTTGTAGACATAACGCTTCCGTCGTTTCTTGGTCACATCCCCATCCATAGTAGTCTAAGAAAAGCTAAATGAAACAGACAGGCAAAAAATACAAAACTATAATGGGAGAAAATGAACAAAATAGCAGCAAAAGGTGACAACAAAGTGACCACTGCTCTATCGGTCTTGACAGGTCTTGACTCTTGAAGTCTTGATTGTCTTGACTTTCGCCCTCCGGATACAACCGCGAAATGCGCTGTGCAAAACACTGTAGCAATTTGAAGTCCACTGGGTACCTGCAGTCGGCTTTGTTCTACCCAAAAAAGAACTGTAAAGTTGATAAGTATTCATTAAAATATGCTCCGCGTGCGCGCTAGAAAAAATTGCCTTTTCAAAGCATGGCCATAACAAGCCAAAAGTATCCAAAGCTTCTAGCCATCGTAGCTGTGTTAGGTATTAGGTGCAATTTTTTTGGGTCCCTAGCTGCGCTGCTTTGTTAGCCTACGAAAATATTTTTTTATTATGGATCCGTTGCTCGCATACGTGCTGTATAAAGACGGTGAAAAGGCCGTCGTGCCAGTCAGCCTAATTAAAGATTATTGCCCAAAATCTAGAAAGGAGTTGGCGAAAAACAAGTTGGTCTACTGGCGAGACAACGACGCTCCGGATGACGGTGATGAAGATTATTATCCTGGCGATATAGAAGAACTGGCTGTTAAGTGGCAACAGTATTTTTGTCCACACTAAGAAATCCGGAACGCAGTCGCGTTGCTACGCTTGTAGGAGGTGTGCGAATTTATAAACTATCGCAGCGCGCGTGACGCTAGTGCATGCGGTACAGCTGCCTTTGAGGGTACCCCTCGCGAGTGCAGGCGGGCGTGACAAGAACTGGAGAGACCAGGAAATGCTAGGCTGTTTGCCCTCGCAATTTCGTCGGGCAGGGCTTTTTCTGGAGAAAACCCGCAACAGACTGTCGCTAGCATTCATGATGACAGCGGTTTTGTCACTTCATCACAAGTCGCTATCGGGGTACAGCTTTGCTTGCAGGTCTTGCGCGGCTTCAACTTTCCGGTAGTCATTCCCACCCGACTGCGTACGTTGCTGAGTCAGCGTATTGTACTCGTCTACTCTAGAGACATAAGAAACACGTGAAAAACAAATGTGCAGTGTTGAGCCATGATTACTTACGATACTCATAGATATAACATGCGTGAGTGGACAAGCTAACACATCAGGGAGGGCGCACTGCACGTATTGTGACAACACAAGCCGCCGCGTCGGCTGAGTGGTTATGGTGCTCGGCTGCTGGCCCGAAAGACACGGGTTCGATCCTGGCCGCGGTGGTCGAATTTCCATGGAGGCGAAATTCTAGAGGCCCGTGTGCTGTGCGATGTCAGTGCACGTTAAAGAACCCAGGTGGTCGAAATTTCCGGAGCCCTTCACTACGGCGTCTCTCATAGCCTGAGTCGCTTTGGGATGTTAAACCTTAATAAACCATAAACCATATTGTGACAACAAGCGCACATAGTCAGATACCTCTAACAAACAAATATTCTATGTTCCTGTCCTCCCTTCACTTCTAGCAGGGGTCTCAAACCCACTGCTATGCAGAACGCATTGAGGAAATTTCGTCCCCCATGGGCAAGGAGAAAGGGATCAACGTTATTGTTGCATCATGCCCCTGGCTTCCTGCTTACTTAATTTTAACTTTGGCAGAGTGTAACTCGCATTCAACAGCCAGCTAACTGTGCCTTGCATGCCGAGAATACTGACGTTTTTCGAAAACTGAAATCGGCATACTTTTATCGGTTTATTTTGGTTTTATCTGAAATGTCGAACCCCTACTTGTAAGTGACGTGCTCAAGTAGCCTAACTGTTTGCAAAGAGAATGGCTTTGGTTCCTGGAGATTAGACAGCGACTCTATCCAAATATGATAGGCAGCGTTATGAGGAGAAAACAAACAGCTGGACCCTTTCGCACTGCGGGCAAGCAACTGCATCCAGGACATTGACTTGTGGCCATGCGTGGTTTCTTCAGGCATTCACTAATTCTGAATGTTAAGAAAAAGCCTCATTACTCATAAGCAACTGAAGTTGTGGAAGGCGCTGAGGCCTACAACTTGTAATGAGCGACTGGGTGCACGAGCCGTCAGTGAAAGAAGCGTCGGCTGACACAATATTCATGGTAACAAAAGTGAGGCGGCTTCTTTTCCACCTTAACTTGGGCTGATTGTGTATTTTATTCGCAGGTAGACCATGTGCAAAGCCAGAACCAGGCTCTGCTAACTGCGTGGGTGGTGGCCAATAGCGGAGGCGATGTAATCGCTGCACACTGCACCTGCATGACAGGGAATGGCAAATCCTGTTACCATATTGCTGCACCCTTTTCTTCATCGAGTATGGCGTGCATCGAATGTGACTTCCACTTTTCATATGTGGGCTGGAAGCCAGGTGTTCGCGCTGTCAATGCAAGAACACTCTCGGTGCGCACACACGCCATGCTCGATGAAGAAAAAGATGCAGCAATATGGTAACAGGCTTTGCCATTCCCTGTCATGCAGGTGCAGTGTGCAGCGATTACATCGCCTCCGCTCTTGGCCACCACCCTTGCAGTTAGCAGAGCCTGGTTCTGTCTTTGCACACGATTTACCTGCAAATAAAATGCACGATCAGCTCATGTTAAGGTGCAAAAGAAGCCTCCTAGCCTTTGTTATTATCACTACGAGGTCAGCTGACACTTCCTTCACTGACAGCTCGCGCACCCAGCCGCTCATTACAAGTAGTAGGCCTCAGCGCCTTCGACAACTTCAGTTGCTTTTGAGTAATGAAGCTTTTTTTCTAACATCAAGAACTATTGGATGTCATACATGCATGACACAAGCCTATGTCCTGGACGCAGACGCTTGCCTGCAGTGTGAAAAGGTCCATCCGAGTTGTTTTTGTTTTCGCTCCATAAAGTCGTCTATCACATTCAGATAGTGTCACTGCATAATATGTAAAAAATGAAGCCATTCTCCTTGCTAACAGTTAGGCTACTTGTAGCACATCAGCACAGCATGTTGCTGTAGCGGCTGCTGCGAGTGTAGTGGGCATTGGCTAATGAATACAAGATGGCTGCTCAACACATAGCATCACGCTGCCGTCTTTCGTGCATACTCCTTATAGAAGGTATTCACTGAAGCAGTGCTACCAAGCGGTCGAGCGTCGCTGCGGCTAGCGTGCATTGTTTGGGGCCGTTTTGTGCCAGTTCGCACAGTGTCAAATATACCGTGAGGCACCTGTTAGTGATCCATCCGAACATTTTGCAAGTTTTCAAATGCATCAACGTCCACTTTCTATGTGTAATACTCTTTGTACATGAACTTTGCAGCAGAATTCTTCTTTGCCGTGGTATAGCCGCACTGCCCCCCAGTCTTGAAAAACACTGTTGAGCAGCAGAAGATGAAAACACAAAGAACAGAGACAAACACCACGGGCGCTATTTTGTCTTCTGCTGCGCTGCTGTGTTTTTCAAAACTATTAATGAGCAAGCCCATCAAGCCACACTACTGCCTTTCAGTGTTGCTTTTAGGCAGCCGCCCTAGCTTGTACTGCAACTAGAGAGCCAAATTAGCAAGCTGTGTTACACGTAAGAATGTACACGACTTGAAGCTTTTTTGTGTCGGTTAGTCCTGTCTGCTACTCACACGGGACACAACATTGATAAAGAGCGCATGATTACCAGCTCCAATTACAAAACTTAGCAGCACAGAAAATCTTATTTCCATCAGCTGTAGTCCAAAATCTGTTGAAGCTTAACATATGCTGTTTCAGCAGAAAGTCAAAGTATAATACGTGCCTTATTTATGTGACAGAACAGTGAAGCAAAAACTGTAATGTGCTCACAGCATGAACAGCAGACCTAGCGAGAATGTTTTGCAGTTTTGATTGTAGCAACATAAAGCTGCTTCAAATGCACATGGCCTGGAATCTAGGTTCACAGCAATGCCATGTGCAGCGATTCCGCTAGCTTGAGCATTGGCATGTTACTTTCAGTAGATAGAGATTACAAGCTAGCTACTAGCTAACTGAGCTGGCACGTTGCAAATTACTTACCCCTTAAAAAAGTGGCACTCCAGTCCTCTGCAGTCTCACGCACGTCTTTTTGTCAAATATTTGTATGATTTCAGAGATTTGTACGGTTTAATTTTTTGACCTGTCGAAAACTCAAGCCATGCACAAGACAAGCCTCGACATTAGTGAATTCAACTTGCAGCAGCTGTCCTGCACGTCACATACCACACCTGCGCCTCCTCGGTCGTATAAGTTTGTTTTCACTAAGTGGAATCTTTTTAGGGTGTCCACTATTTTCTGTTTCATGCAGTTCATGGTTCAGCCTTCATGAGCTTTTGCTCCTTTTTCTCTTTTTTCTATTTCTGTCCTTTCCATTTTCTTTTGCTGGCTGATTGCTAGGTTATCATTGTCATTTTTTTGCATTCTTTGAAGATTTGTGCATGCATGTCGTTGCTTAGTGATGGGATGTTTTTTCGGTGTTCATTTTCATTCAGTTTTAAATGTAGCACCCTTCATGTCCTCTCCTTTCTTTGTCCTGTCAAAATGCTCCTTTTTTCATTGAGCACCACTCTGTATCCACTCTGTCAAATGTGTTTCCACGTCAGACAGAAATTGTCTACTATGAGACGCGAGCGACATTTAACTTGCAAGCAGTTCAATGCTGCGGCTGGCTGCTGTGGCAGTGAACTTGACTGTGAACATGGTGAATGCCGCGCCAGATGCTAGCACCCCTTGTGGATGGCGTCACGTGAATACCTCCTATATGCCTGTGCCTGCAGAAGTTTTAAGAACACCATGATCAGGCTTAGTATCTCATCAGTCTATGCATGCACTCAAGAACATTGTGATCTGTGATCAGCACAACTTCCAGCAGCATGAAAACTGTTTGTCTGTTGTGCAGACTTATTGTGACCTGTATGCAAAATGCACTACGTTATTAATAATCACAGCTTTGTCATGTTAATTACCACTTCAAGCATGCACAATTCTGGTGTTGGACAGCTCTTAATAGGCACAAATTATTTCTTCAAGGTAGAGATTAACCTTGCATCACTCATGTATAGAATGGCAAGCTGCTCCAGCATGTATTACAAAAATCCACGGCTGACAATTATATTTGAAATTGTTCTGCTAATTGTACACTGCTTTGTTCATATGTTGTATTGATTCATGAGTATTATGTTTAATTGAGATGTCTATAATGCAGCAACGGCAGAAGAACTGGCAAAAAAACTGGACAAGCGAAGGATTCGGTGGCCGAAGCATGTGTTTGATGAAGCTGCTCATGAAGCTGCTCAGCAAAGTGCTCAAGTATCCGTCTGTCAATTTGCAATACTTCAGTGGCCAAGTTGTTGGAGCATCTGCTTCACATGTGGGAAGTGTGGCATTCAATTCTTAGTGATGCCGAGAACCTGTTGTTGATACAGTGGGTAAAAGCTTTCCTCTGGCCGGGGGCTTCCCACTTTGAGTAAACAGTCACTTTCATTAAACGAAACAACTTTGTAGCATGGCACGGTTTGGCCAACGCCGACCTTGCATCAGGAACAGTGTCATTAGCAGCAGCTCTTTCCTCTGTTCTTTGCTTTCGAATATTTCGTAGTGCATCTTATGTATTTTCTTGCCTATTTTAGCTGTGTGCTCCATTGTGGATTGAAAGATTGAAGTACAAGCGAGTGGGGAGATGCGCAAAGGAAAGGAAGCAGCCTGTGTATGATCAGTATTCGTAATTTATTGTAATGGGCTCCAGTCAAACCTCGGTGGGAGGCTTATCAGGCCTTCCTGATATTAATGTCCTTTGTAGCCTAAGAAAAAATCGGGTACCTGAAGCCTGGCCGACAGACTAGTGCTAGCTTTGGCAGTTTTATCAATCCTTGACCATTAAAGACCTTGTATGTAACAGTAATCTGTGAGTTCAACTCTTGCTGCAGATTACATTTGGAAGACCAGTAATTATTTGAGAATTCAGGGAAAATAATAGAGTTATACTCAGTGTGCACAAGCTGTCTGTAAAGAGACGCTGAATGGGAATACTAAGTTAAAGGGGCCTTGACAGCCTATTTTCACGCATACCCTGCTTACCGCATTTAATTCTCAACTTTTATTTAAAATTCCCCCAACTTTCAGTTGATTCTGTGCGGCAAATATTTTGAAAACGATTTTTTTTCTGTTTCTTCTGCGAACTGCTTGCTGGTGTGGCAACAACCTCTGATCGCTGACGTTAGAAGGGCATGCGCACCCCGCGTTGTCTGCTGCGCGCTGTTGAGGTGCTTGCATGCACGTCATAGACAGCGGTCGCTCGAAAACTTTTCTTTTTTTTTTAGCTTATCCAAATAAAATACATTTTTAGTGTTTTCTTTTCGGAAGCCGTCAGCTTAGTACGCTAGCTGAGAAATCCTTAGGAAAGCAGACTTACTTGTGGCACCCCTTTTCTGAGTGTTGAGGAAACAGAAATCGATGGACCCCTGCTTATTATTTACGCTCATAAACAAGTTATTTTTATGTTATGAGTGTGGTTTCTTTTGAGCAGTCGAGTGCTTTTGTATGCGAAAAGCGGCACGTGCCGTGCATTGCATGCCTTCGCCGATGTGCGCCGTGAAAGCGGCGTCGTTTTGTAGCTGGATAGCAGTTTCTTGTCCGCTATTCATCGGCTTGATAATTAAACTCAAACTATCACAAGGTGGCACTGGAGTAACCTTGAGGCACGAAAGGAGCAGAGAAAAGTGCCGCATGAGACGACTTCCCACTGCATGTGTGCATTTGTAACATACATTCCCTTCGGCTCATAGAAGCCTTTTGCAGGAACAAAGCCGCTTGCAAAACCCTACGCGACTCGAATGTTTTCACTGCCCACACCGATGAATGGTCGCCGCCGTCTAGATGAGTGCTTGAAAATGATAGTACATCATTTAGCGTTTACTGTGCGTGCGCATTGTGACCCAGGAATGCGACGATCACGACAACTGTAGCCCCGCGCTGGGATTGTTTACATAGCTTTGCGCAAACAGTACTGCTTGGCATAAAACTCAAAGTGGGCTCTCCTTATCTTAAATATTACGTAGTATTGCTCGCAAATTGTAGCTTTCCTCGTCTACACACTATGATAACACTGCAATAAGCACCGCTGATGCTATATCGCCTGCTTGGAAACGCCTCGCATAGGACCGGCGCTTCCCGCTGAATGCATCTGCTTCCTCTTATGTCATCAGTATTTGATTTTAAAGCGCTTTAGCTAAAGATAAGTTTGGACATTACTTGAAATAATGAAAACTACCAGATTTGTTGTCCACAGTCGACGCCGACTGCTGCTGCCGGCTGCCTTCAGCACATGCTGTGAACACCGGGTCACATATCGACACTTCCCCTTTATTGTACTCGCACCCTGCGATGTAGGCAGTCGTCGCTTTGAGGGCACTGTAGCCAAAGCTAAGCTCAACAGCTATTTAAGGTGCTAAAACTCTCGAATTCACTCTCCGCAATCGACGAAATAGCACACACGAATCGTCCGTACTCGGTAGGCCTCGTCACGAAAGGGGCCGGCGGTCCACCGTTGACCGAAATTCAAAATTATGGCAAAGTTCCTTACTGATTAGTAATAAAGTGTGAAGTTATGAAATGCAGCCGCTCGGTTTGCTTTTTTCGATGTGGATAAGGTACACAGGCGCTGTCTTTCGGGCCGTCTATTCACCGGGTGTGAAGCTTTCGCTCGGCCGCACAAGCTTAGGCGACGGCGATGAGTGGCACCGTCGTGCGGCGTTTTCTGTCCGTGTCGCTTGCCTCGCCGATAGGTTCTATGCGCAGGCACCGAATAAAAGCACATCTTCGCTCGTGCACGAACATCGCGCGTATGTCGCCGTGGCTAGCATCAGGTCCAATAAGTTTTAAAGTTCTTAAGTTTATTAAAATATGTCATATCAACTAGCCCCCACCACACTCTGCCAGTTCCTACTACGTTCACTCTTTTTACATTACTGCGATACGGGGTCGTTGGTCCTGCTGGCGTCGTCGTCGGTATAGCTTGACAGACTAGTGCGTCAGCGATGGCATTTGCACACCGACCAGCCAACCGATCGCCGTAGCATCGGCCTAGTGTAACCGGACCCTATACCGAAGAATAACTGCGTTACAATTATTAACGCTTTTGCGGCAGCAGTCACACATATATAGGAGATGACGGCTACTTCGATCGCCCGCGGAAATAAAGGGACAAGGGACCTCGCTGCGCACAATGCAGCAACGAGAGCAGACGACGATGCTCCATGTATGCCCTTGTGACGTCACGAGCGCATTCAGTATTACGGTCGATGCCGGTGGGAGCAGTTTCTCGTTCTCAATTCGATCGCATTTTTTGGAATATACAACATGTGCAGGGCAGCCAAATTTCGGAAACTGAATCATAAGCTTTTGTATTAGTTACTGAAGCACAAAACTGCAATATGAAGAACGACCATATCATGGCCCCTTTAAGCTAGACTGGTTAGTTAGTGTCTCGGGAACATTACCAAAGTTTCTTCTGTGCGCAAGTCTGCTGTGTTGCCAAAAAAACCACATATAAAATATTCCTGCATTCAAATGGTCTGCGAAATCACATAACAGATGTCACTACTGCACCCCGAAATGGGAATTCAGCATTATGGTGTTTGGCTAGTCGGAGGCGCCACTTCAGATGGCCGGAAACATGGCCGAAAGCATTGTTGTGGAGGTTAAAAAAAACTAAGCTGGTTTACGATTCTGAGGGATGGGAGAGCTAGTAATCCAGTGACGACTGTGGGGAAAGAAAACCCTCGTTGACTGAGGTCTGCCTGCTAAGTATGGCAGGAACATAGAGCGCATTATTACAAATGACTCTGGCGGCTACCAGCTGGCTCTCGCCTACCTGCCAGCACTATCCCGGCATGGTGCCTGTCATTTCATATGTCCTTGTGCAGACGAGACTGTGGCATTTCAGCTCTGCCAAAACACGCTGACCTTTCTCTGAATGCTCGGTTCAGGTATTTAACTACAAATGAGGCAGTGAGTACAGCATCTTTTATTTTTTTCATTTAATGTTACCTGTCCACATTTCATGAGAGTGAGCATAATGATTTGACCAAGCATGTTCAGGAAACTGCCTAATTGAAGTACTCGAGGGACACCGGCGCTGGTTCATCAGACTCGCGAGTTTGGTTGTTTATGCATACGTACCACCTTTTCAATGGTGAGGATTTTATCCTTCATAGCATGCCCGTACAGGAGAAAACAATACATTTTATAATTTGAGGATGCCACAAGCGCGCGGAAAGAAGCCAGTTCAAAGGCTTAACCGAGAACTGAACCCATTGACTGTCTGCCAAGCAAACAAAACGGAGTGTAAATCTGTTGCAAGCATACCATTCTAAACATGCTCATAGCATGGCTGCACAGGGTGGATGCACAGAATGCAAGGTAAAAGTCTCTGTAGTGACATTCCTGTCTCATCTTTCTGTCCATCATCTGGTTTGCGCTGTTTTTATAATGTATTTCACATTCTTGACTGCTTGGCCGTGCGTCGAACCACTCAACCAATTATTGCTGGCGAAGCAGACACGCCACGAGCTTCAGTTTCTTGAATCTGCATGGGGTGTTACCACAGGTGCTTCACTTGGAGGCAATTTTCTGACTGTCATCATCCTGAGGGGGGGAAATCCGACTGTGCGGCCTGCCCGTGGCCCCCCCTGCCACCGGATACGGGTCGGTGTAGTTTCGGCTACTAGGCTTTGTTCCGGTGCAACGCCAGCGGTGGGGATGGGCTGGCCGGGGCCCGTCCTCTGGGGATGCAAAACCCCATGGGAGTGGCAGCGATTCCCAAGCGACTGAGTGGGCCAGTCGCGCACGTGAGGTCCGATGCCTGTGCGGAGGCAGGCCTGGTTTCATAATCAGGTTGGACTCACGGAATTGGGCTCAAAAAGTGCTCGAAAATCAAAAGGCCTCTGCACGCGGGGGCGTGCGTGGCTACCGGCTGGCGCGTCGGTTTCTGGCCACGGAGAGGCCAGGTCCGCGCGGGGGTTTCCAGCAGAAGGGCTCCTTGGGAACGATGTCCTCGGGGAAGCAGCCAGGGATGGCTGACCGCGGGGCCGTGAGGCTAGAGCGCGGGACGCCGAGGTAAGGGGGACCTTAGTACGACCGATGCGAAAACCGTCGATGTTGTGGAGTAGCGGTGGAGTAGGCCCGGGTTATCTCACCCTCGGCCAGGTTCTTGGTTTGTGGCCCGGTCAGCCCGGCCCTGAACACTCCCTCCTCAGTAGGTGTGGAGCAAGCCAGGGGAGGAAATAAGTGCAAGGTTGGTTGGTTGGAAGCACAGGTGGGTCCCCGGGAGTCTAATTCCATTGGCTGGATCCACCACACATACTTCCGGAGTCTGAAAAGCCGCGAAAAACACTTGACGGTTAGTAGCAGGGCAGCGTTACGCAAGTCCGAACCGGACCCCTGAAAGTCGTGGAGGAGCCCGAGGCAGCTGCCCCGGGTTAGGATTCCCTGTCTCCGAGTCGGAGCTATTGCGTCGTTGGGTGGTCGGGCATCCCGTGAGTGGAGCCGCACCATTGGACAACATCGACGCCCTCCCTGTCCTGGCCAGACAGGAGTCGAGCGATGATAAAATGAGGGTCAATATCTCGCTGTCCCCATTCCCATCACATTACCCATAACCCTTCCCTCAGTCCCATTCCCACAACCTATGTCCCACCCCCTCCGCTACGTCCCAGGGGAGATCAGGGGAGTCTCCCCGGGCCCGCTCCCCCGGCTGTGGGTCGCTTAGTAGCATTACCCCATTTTTTTATTTTCCCACCTTCGGGTGGCAAAAGCACAACATTGCCTTCGGGCCTTTTCATTTATATTACGATTGGGTTAAGCCTGTGATACTTTAGTGGTACAGGCAGGAGCTTATTGGTTTACGTTTTTTTTATGGCAGCTCCACGATACTCTTTGTCATCATTCTGAGATGTTAATCTATCAATCTATCACAACTTAGTGTTCCCATCTGGTTTCCCTTTAATAGTGACATTAAAAGGCAGTTATGTGTTTAAATATAGTGACATCACCTGTTGATTTGCTTCGTGATAGCAAAATCATCCACAAATTGAAATTCTTCACTGGTTGATAATGAGTTTATGACATTGAAATGTTATTATCTGTTTTGTCGAGATGCAACCATGTGGAGTCAAAATGGTCGCAGAAATTTTCTTCACCTCATTCGCATAAAAGCCTTGCGTAGGATGATGCACAGAGTTGGTTGGGCAACACTTCTTGTTTTTTGTAGTCAGACAATTGCAGACTACTTGCAAGTTGGTTATGCTGTTTGGAAACTACTTCTAGTGGGCCCCATGGTATGTGTGCTGAAAGCAAGAAATAGCACCATAATTATGGTTATTCTTCCATTTTATCTCATTCATAGAAGTTAGTTTTTTATGGGACTGGAAATTTGCCCATGAATGTGCTTTAGAATGATAGTAATAAGATGTATATGTTCCTTTTCATTTCAGCAGGTTATGAGCCAAAAACAAAAAAGGCGCAAAAAAAGGAGGCTTGCCACAAAAAGCTGAGCTTTTCTCTTGAAGAAAGCTCTTCTTTAGATGAAGACTTCTTGGAGAAGAGGGCACTGGATGAAAAAAAAAGAAATAGAAAACCAACAATTGGAAATTAGGTCCCTTAGGAAAAAGCGGTCACAGGAACGCCAATGAAACTATGACCTGCAAGAAGTGGTCATAAAAGGAATTGGTGAGGCACATAACTGTTTGCATCTCAAGAACAAAATTGGTGCATGAGAGATGCAGTGCCAACAGTGTTTGCTGAGGTGTTTCTTTGTCAGCGTGGCTGCTGTTAGTTCCACGTTTATAGCAACTATTCTTAGCAAGCATGTATTTGGGCTTTTAGAGAACATTAGGCAGGGGCAATGCATGCTTTGACTAAGATGCCGTATCATAAATGAGGTGGTGAGCCTTGTGAAATTGAGTTGTTTGCCTCAGGGTCTTGATAATATTTTCATTGCTGACTTTCTGGTGGGTAAAATTCAAAACGTTGTGGCGGCATTTGCTGTGAGAAATTCCGTTTTATCTTTTTGAGTAGTGTATGAGTGCAGGTGTATAGTGGAATGAGTGGTGGTGTGTAGTGCACAGAAGAATGAGTGACGGCTTCCAGCCAATGATGATGCAATCAAGATAACATGACACATCTATTTTGCCTCATTTCCAAACGGGCGTCACGTTTGGTGCTGGCATTGTCTTTGCCTGAGGTCTAATTCATTGCACGTTTTTAAAGGGGGACCCACATGGAGCGGACTTGCACTGCAGAAGGCCAACGCTCTTCCGCCGTGCAGCACCACAAGCGGCGGAAAATGGGTGGCTGCCACCAGACCGCTGCTGCAAGGATTTAGAAACGGCGTGATTCCATATGCTTAGTAAAATGCTGAAAAGAACAGCTGTGCATTTACAATTAAGCTATTGATTCCATGATGACAAAGAGGACGAAATATTCTTTGTGACCCCTTACTGAACCAAAATAGTTAACCTATTTGAACCTCTTGCACTTCCTGACATCAACCGACGTGTAGTGGCTAAGCCTAGCAGCTTTGCAAATCCAGAATTCTGAAAATCTGGCGCGTTTCATCGCAAAAATTTTGTGCTGCAGGCATCTTCGGACAAAGCGAAAGCTTCGTGCGACTTTTGTTTGCCGTGAACGTGAGGCACAGTGTAGCGGTAACGACGAGTTCGTGGTGAAGCGAGAGGCCGCTTCGGCAGGTGCGGCCATGTTGTAGAAGCGGGTGGAAGTCGGACGCGGTCGCGCCCTGATTGGTCCGCGCTGATAGCCCACGTTGGCTGCTTCCGGCGAGCGGCTGACTGCCGGGCGGACATATCTAGCCCGGCTTGATCAGCGGCGAACGGCCGCCCCGCCGGACGCCAGTTTTTTGCAAGAAAAATGCTCCATGTGGGTCGCCCTTAAGACTGCTTGTTGAATTGGAGCTTCACGAATAGCACTGTGTCGTAATTAGTCATTCACCCCACTGGTCAAACAGATATGCTAAGGTGTGCTTAGAAAGGGAGGTGTGAAAAGTGCAGTACATTCAACATTGAGAGGAGTAGCCTGCTTGCACATGAATGTCACTAGGGCAAAATCAAGAGCTGCCATCTAGGGTGCTGGCACCACGCTAGCGGGGAGGCAGCTTGGAAGTATGAACAGCATGTGTGGACACTTGGTTAAGTTGGCGATGTAGGATCTCATGTAGGATTGTGTATGGTGATTCATGAGTATAAGAGCATGACAGTGATTTTGCTCGATAAAATGCATGACACTCACTCGGCACCTTGAAGAGCCGAGTGGCGCCTCTCACCATTGAGGGATTTGACAATGTCGCTCTGTATAAGGTTGCGATTTCGAACTTTACATTACAAAAGTTTTTCTCTTCGTCGCACCTGTCTAAAAAGATAGGGTTGCTATGTTTACACACAAGTACCCTAAAGGAGACGAGTGTCAGGAAGAGAACTCTCTCATTCATGAAAGGTGCAGTTTCAACATGTTTATATTTACTCTAAATAAAGTGAATGCTCCTGAAATGAATTTTAATTGCCCATGCTGTGCTGCAATTCTTGCAATGTTTAAAATAAAGTAATTGGGAACTGCATGCAGTCTTGATGTGGGTATTTCTTTTCTATAGGCAGGTGACATAAGCACAGAAGTAAAAAAAAGCACAGTACAGCAGATGAAAATAAATTTTGGCACAGTGTTAAGTGCTCTGGGATTAATGTGGCATCCTTTAGGACAGCAACTTGAGTTCAGACATCTTGAGAGTTAATTCAGTATAATGAAGCTGATCATGCACACTACCAACGCAATGAGCAGCCATATTTTTATGCTCTACAGAGATTTCTCTCCTATGTGAGCTTAATCTCGAACTGAGCTCAAAGAAAAATAAAGCCCTGTGATGTGTGAAATGCGCAGTCGCAATAGTTAATTTGTAAAAAGGTTTGAAGACCTTAAGCTGCTCTGTTTCCTTGTCAGGTCATTCATGCATTCAAGGGCCAGTTTTGCCTGGCTGGTTTTCACACCTCCCCTGCTATACACCCCAGTTATGCAGTCTTGCTGAGTGCATTGGTATGCGATACAATGTATATTGAAGTATGAAATTGGATAAAAATAAGCAGAAAACTTACTGGCTTGAAAAAATGTTATTTTCATGGCCTTGGATTTTTTTTTTGATTAGAAACAGGCTTGTTTCTTATGTTGCACACAAGCGGAATGTACAGTGTCTCTGCTTATGGGTGCAAAAAAAAGATTACAAAGGCCATCTGTAATGGCAGAAATTGAGAAGCATTCATTATGTGAACACTCAGTTTAACAAGTTGCACAAATCGCATTTTTTGTCTCCAGATTTTGCGGTTTTGTTTTCATCACTATTGGGTTTTCACTTGTGACGGGGTGTTGAAGCTATCTGGCATGAATACAAGTGCTTTTATCGTGCAGGAGAGGTGCAAGAACACCTGAAGAAAAGAAAAACCTGCCATTGCAGTGAACAGCAACAGGTATGTGAAGTGTAGTGAGATTCAATACTGGCATATACAAGGGCGGTTTCAATTTGTCTTGTAGGTGTGCAAAATTTGTGTGTAGGTGTGTAGGGAGCCTGAGCTAGGCTCAGAATCCCTTGGGGCACGTGACGTGCCAGGTGAAGGGCTGGCAGAGCTGGCTGCAGCTGCATCAACTGCAGTAGAGGCTGCTGCCTCCAGCAGTCCGAGCCCAGCACAGCAGGGGCTACCAGTGCAAGTGAGTGGCACACATGATATATACAGTTAACGACCATTATTACTTTGTAGTGCCAAAAGAGAGGTAATGGTATTTGGTGCACTGAATGTTGTTCAGCTAGTATGACAAGTCTTCCAGTGTGACGGGTAGAAGATCAGCCCATTTGCCCTCAGTAATATTTTCGTTGTTTTATCAAAACTGTGTGTTCATTATAACTATATGGCTGTTATAAGTAAGTCTGATTGTGTTGGGAAACAAGTTCTTATTTAAATCACTATTTTTCACGAAAGAAAACTACTGGCCCTAACTATAGTTCGTGGAAACATACATTGGCAGTGTGTTTTTAGAATATTGAAGTCAACAGTTTGACGGAAACCCATCTGGTCGGGATGATGCATGACAAAAAATAAATGATGCCGACCAAAAGAGCGAAGACAACTACATTTCGCCTTCCACGCTGCAGCTTTGTTCACAGTGAGGGCAAAAGGTAGAGTCGACGTCTTAAAGGGGTCATGACATGGTCTACCAACAAATTGTGGTTTTACATTGCAGGTACTAGCCACAACGGTGTTATGCATGCCTAAAAAAGATGCAGAGCTGTACTTGCGCATTTGAAGTGGCAATTTCAATTAAAGCTATCAGCTCTAAGCCCCTCCCCGTGACAGCAACAGCCATATTGAAGCAGCCTGAGCTATGTCATAAACCGACAGTGCCGTTGTCTGCTGCAAGACTGCCGCGTGCACGGTTGGTGCGGAGCAATGTGTTCGTTCTTCGTTCAGCCCTCATTGTGAACAAAGCTCCTGTGTGGTAGCTGAAATATCTAGTTCGTCATTCTTTTGGTTGGTGTTGATTATTTTTTGTTGCGTTTTTAGAAAGCAGGATGGCATGTAGCGTATCACTTTCCAAATTTAATTTGCCATTAGGCAGGACATTCTTTGTGCCCTGTCAAATATGTCCTGTCTTTCACTGCAGTGGTGAAAAATCCTCTTATTAGTTATTATTCCTGGGCTGCACTCCCCATGCAAGGTGTGTTAATGCCTTGTGTGGGATAATTGATTTTGCTCTTGATCTGTTACTTCTCGAATATCATTAAAATTTTCCAGTCTTTCTTATCGTTCGCGTCATCCATGCACTGCCTTGTGGTTTACAATGAAACTCATTGTCATCCTGACAGTTTTGCTCTTCACCTTTCTGTTTCTCCAGTGGTTTCATATGAGGAGCTGTGTATTTAATAGCCACATATGCAGTCATGCAAGGTTTTTTTTCTGTTTTGGCTGGTCACGGGCTTGAATAGAGTAATCTATCTTAGTAACTAGTTTTCCTGAGAAGATGCACGTATACCCTTTTAATTACTCCACACAGAATTATGAGATGGATAGCTGGCATCTCCTAAAAAATACATTTGTTACAGCAGTGGTTATTACTAAGAATTCAAAAGTTATTCTAATAGCAATGCTCGAGTTCTGTATGGGGACATTTTTGTAGATTGTTGGCTGGCATTCGATGTTCGTTTGGCTGGGAAGTACTTAAAGCTGTAACTGAGCACTTCACTTTTTTGGAAGTTATTTCAACAATCTGCGCTCCACCGTGTCATGCTGGCCATTTTGTTTGTTTACATTTTTCAGATTTGCGGTGGACTCTGTCCTTGGCTTGGATTTTGATGGCTAAACTTAAGTGCTGCAGAATTGCCAGAAATAATATTAGAAGCCTTAATATTGCCCAGAAATGTTCTTAATAGCTTTTGAAACAGTACGCAACAACTTCAGGCAGATTTTAAGGGCGCTGATGTCTTTTAATTAGACTTTTTTTACCAATTGTCATTACCATAATTTGCAAATGACATTATTTTTTACCATGTAGGACCAAAAGAGACCGAATGACATATTTTAGTGACATTAAAGACAAGAACCCTACATCTGTGCACCACCACCACGCAGATCCCATCGCATCGATCACCCTCTTCCAAGTTCTGCACCTGTGTGCCGGTGCCAACGTCTTTACCAACTCATTATTTTGTCGAACAGCAATTGACTGTAGACGGCCTTCCCAATCATATCGCTGCCATAACTTGCCCATCATTGTTTATGACTGCTGTCACTGGTGCACCATTATCCCACCCTTTATGTAACACCCCATTTGGGATCTTTATGAAAATAAACTGAGGTGAAATTTGTAAGTGTGGCAGGGGTATTAGACTACTACCTTATCATTCTTTACTCAATATGAAACCCTCATGCCTGCTTATTGCAAAGGTGCTGTCACGTAACTCTCTTGCATAGCAAATAACCTAACACTGTGATCAACTTTAATTAAAATTTAAATAAATGATAATAGTGCACTTTACTTGCAGAGTTCTTGATTAATACCTGTGCACAATAATTGGGAACTGAAATGACAATTTTATTTTTGCAGGCGCAGATTTATGTGCCCACTTCATCGGTAATCACCCAAGAGCGGCAAGGGGCCCCAAGAGGAGGCGACACACAGAATGGCGGTAGAGAAAACGAGGAGGTACAGAATGGAGACTTTCATTTTTACTCACAGCTTTAATGAATGGAATAAGGTTCAGGCCATCAGGTGAATTAACAAAGCCAGACAGTCAGGAAGAGCTTGGAAAGAACATTCAGGTCTGATAATTGTCACCCATTAATTTTATATGTTGTTGTTAGTGGTGTGGATGTACGAAAAGTTACTACAGTTAGAGTTAATTATGCCTATGTTATAATAAAATGAATTTTCAAGCCCAGCTCCACTGAACGAAAATTTTGTTGAAGTGAAAGCAAGCCTGAAAAATGGTTGTTTGTGGCAAGAACTTTGTTGCATTGTCTTCTATGGCTAGCTAACAGAGAATTAGAAATATTTCGCTTGATTTCGTTTAGGGGGTTAACTGGAGATGGCTCACAAGAGAGATGTGCTTGTATAGAACTTTTATGAGCGTATCACCCGTAAAAGAAGCTCGAAAGCAGTCATAGTGACAGGCACTTTGTACCTGTTCTGATGAGGAACTGTAAACAAGATTAAAAAATGGAAATTCTTAGGGCTGCACTGATGGCCTGCATTTCCTCAGGCTTCGGAACGGTTGTGGTCTACAATTCATAACTTCCTCTTATTCCTTATCGTAGCCCAGCTGCTGCATGCACTATGGTTAGCATTAGCACTGTATGAAGATTAAAACAGTTTTTGTTGATTATCAGTAACCAATATTTTATTTGATGATGCGCTTTTTCTTAGTGTGTCTGACGTACCTTACTTCAAAATTTTTTTTAGGTGCACTTGGCCTGTGGGGTGACCCTCCCTAGAGGGAAATGGGCTTACCTGCAGACACAGCCCAAGGACTCTCTCTTTGTACGGGAAATGGCAAAGGCTCTATGGGGTATGAAGGAGCTCTATAATAGGAGCATAACCAGTAGGCCCTGCCACCGTTTCCTGCACAAAGAGGGAGTTCCTGAGCTACCGAGAGGCGGGCTCTTACGCCCGAAAAACTCAAAGCTCTCCGAAGTAGGGTTATTCATTGTAAAGTATTTCTCTGCATGTTACTGTTTTCTCATTCGCATATTTGGAGACTATAATGCATTAACACTTGGTCCTTGGAGTTGCATATAATACGAAGTTTATTTGAGGATTCTATAATTGTAGGTACAAACCTGTAACTAACCATAGGGAAATAACTTTCTCTGCAATGGTGACGACACTTGTGACCCTTTCAAAACATATGGTGCAAGGAACAGTCTGAATGAATATAGTAGAAAGTAATTTTAAGGGCCCATTTTTTTCATCTTTCAGTACCATAAAAAGCACATAGATTGCATCAATTTCCAAAACTTTGTGTACTCAGTTATTTTTACTGTTTTCAGCGGCCTTCGAGATGCACATGGAAAAGCATCCCAGCAGCAAAACGAGGGAGGAGCGCTTGCGCAGCATAAATAGATCCCTTGGCGACATGCTGAAAGTGCGGAAAAATTGAGTGGCTACATATATGAATTAAAGATATTTAAAGTACTTTGCTTAGCTGCACATTTTAGCAGCACTTACACTGGTAGTGAGTGCTGTTCATGCATATCAGCACATACATGTAGAGTCATATATGGAGAAAAGTTTGCATGATGTGGGTTTGCAGAAAAGTATTTCTTTAGGCGAAGCAAGGCAATCAAAATCATTGGATTATGAGGGAACATGCGTGCTCCATTTGCAAAAATACCAGCTGCCTCCATATTGAGACAATAGAGAAATAATTTTTTTTTCTCGAATCTGCATCCCACAAAATTTTGCTATATACTGTACATATTTCAGTCTCACTGTGAATTTTTACTTCTGCAAATAATAATCAATACGAATATAGAACTGTATAGCTGCCTCATATTGCTAAAAGCTGCGTGAATGCTGTTGCATTCCGACAGTGTGCAATTGTAATCCGGGCTGAATCGCCCTCCACATGGTAGTGCGGAGTCCGCACAAATATGTGGAGTCCACCGCTTACGGACTGCTTTGGAGTCCGTTCAGTTAAACTGTACGGAGTCCATAACAGGTGGAGGTCCATAAGAATCCGTCATGTACGGATGAATGTGGATATCCGTACATTGTGGAGTCCGTAGTTCCATAATTCCGTACGTATGGATCCGTTTTCTCCGTTGTATGGAAATTTTCGGCAGGGACCGGCAAAAGCGTGGTGGGCTTTAGCGAGGGCACCTGAATCCGTGGCGCTATAGGTGTCCGGATAGTTAATCCCTGCATGCAAGTCACTCGGCCCCTTCGTATCCAGAGTTGCCCGCGTGGGCGGGTACATTCATTGGGTGATTTTGCGGTCGGGAGTCCGGCCGCGCAGGATGCGTGCGGCAGGAATGCAGATGCAGCCGGCCGAGTAATTAGCATTGCTCGTATTGAGTCCCTGAGGGCTCTGCGCGTACGGCGGTCAGCGATGGCCAGCGCTATTGCTTCCTCTTCCGCTGCTGTGGGGGGGGGGGGGGGCACCATGGCGGCGGAGATAAGGGTAGATTGCGGCGTGGTTGCATTGACCACGTAGGAGGTTGCGCCTTGCCTTGCCGCGTCCACGTGTGTTGCGCGTTCGTCGGTACGGTAGAAATCACCCACTGACTTGGCTTTGTGTTGACCGCGCGCGTCGTGTCGGCCAGCGAGCGCGAAGGTTCTTGGGTAGCTGTATGACAAAGAGGCGGCTATGTAGTACACCTGGGCAGAAGTGGAGAGGGAAGCCACTGGAGCAGCTTCGCAGCGAGGAAACATTACCGGAGAGGGCGTCGCAGTCGAAATGCTGTTGAGCTCTAGAGGGAAATTGGACGGCATGTGACGTCGGAAGAGAAATACTTAGCGCAAAGCATGCGTCGAGTGGAAAAGTACCGGAAAGGGGCTGTGCGTCGGAGGCAGCAGATGCTAGCATCAGACTACTTGCTGCATGTCTTAGTCGCGCCTGCGTTCACGCGATTGAAGTCATAGTGTCTTTTTTTATTTATTTATTTATTTATTTATCACAGTACCCACAGCGCCAGTTTGGCATTACAGTGGGGGGGGGGGGGAGAAGTACATATATCATTGACAAACAGCAGTTTATATAGAATACATGAAAGATACAGATCAGGGCAAATCGCCGTCACAACAAAAAGAAGGAACAAAGAAGAAAAAAAATGCAAGTCATACTGCTGAAGCAAAGGCATCATTTGAAGATAGCGATACAACATCGCCGGGCAACCTGTTCCACTCACTGACCGTCTTAGGAAAAAATGGCATCCTAAAAAGCTCCGTTCTGCATCTATATTCTTTAATCTTAAGTGGGTGATCGCGCCTGCCAGAAGTGTACTCCGGTGGCCTTATGTAGCTATCACGATTGAGGCCGGTTTTAGAATGATATATATTGTGCAAAAATTTTAATCTGAATGCTTTTCTACGATTTTGAAGTGTATTCCAGCCTAATGTTTCCTTTGCTTGGGATGCGCTAAAATACCGAGTATAGTTTTGAACCACGAAACGGGCTGCTAAGCTTTGTACTCTTTCTAGTTTCTTTATGTCTGTCGCAGTCCACGGGTCCCAGATAGTACAAGCATATTCCAGTATTGGTCTTATGTTAGTCTTGCAAAGCAGGTTCCTTGTTTCTAAAGGAAAGCACTTCGCATTTCTACGTAGCATAGCAAGAACTCTATACGCCTTAGCAATTATATAGTTAACATGACGGTGCCAGCATAGTTGAGGGGTCAAGTACACCCCAAGGTATTTATATTCGCACACGGATGCAAGATTTGTCCCGTTAATGCTATATGTATATACATTTGGTGACCTTTGTCTCGTGAAGCACATCTGCACAGTTTTATCAAGATTTATACTCATGCCCCATTTATCACACCACTCTGCAACCTTGTCTAAATCCTTCTGTAGTTCATTATAATCATCAGGATCTTTCATAACGCGATACAGAACGCAGTCGTCCGCAAACAATCGGATGAAAGATGATATGCCAACGGTAATGTCATTCATGTATAACAAAAACAATAGCGGACCCAAAACTGAACCTTGGGGCACCCCCGATGCCACATCAACACCATGCGACAGCCTACCTCCAACGACTAGGCGTTGTGTCCTACAATTTAAGTATTCTTTTATCCATTCAAAAACCGTTTTATTTATGTTGTACCACGATAATTTTTCAAGTAGTAAAGAATGGGGCACTAGGTCAAAAGCCTTCCTGAAATCTAAAAAGATGCTATTTACACAGCCCCCTTTGTCAAGAGTGGATGCTAGGTCGTGAGTTAATTCTGTAAGCTGAGTAATACAAGAAAAACCACTTCGAAATGCGTGTTGCTGAGAGATCAACAAGGAAAACACATTTAAGTGAGTCATGATATTGCTAAAAAGTACATGCTCAAGGATCTTGCAAGGTACGCTAGTCAAGGACACCGGTCGATAATTAAACGCAGATTTTCGAGGTCCTGACTTCGGAATAGGAACAACATTGGCAATTTTCTAGTCTATAGGCAACATTCCGCATGTCAAGGATTTGGTAAAGAGCACATAAAGGTATTTAGACAACGGGTCTGCACAAGCGGAAAGCAGATAGTTCGGCAAGCCATCGGGACCGCTGGCACTAGTGGTACTTAAACGTTCAAGTTGTAGTTGAATACCCGTCCTGTCGAATACGATGTCATTCATTGGTTCCCCTCCGATAAGCCCGTAGTGAAATATTGAATCAGTATTTGTTGCACGCGCAGAAAAAACAGAACCGAAGAACGAGCTAAAACATTCTGCCTTATCTAGACTATCATGCACAAGAGACCCACTGTGTTCGAGCACAGGAATTGACACTTCGTCTTTTCTATTCTTCTTGATAAACTGCCAGAATTCTCTAGGGTTGCTTTTTAACTTAGAATGAAAAGAAGCATAAAAAATACCTTTCGCGTGTGATATTGCGGAATTCGCCTCATTTGTGGCTTTTTGCAATTGTTGCTTTTTCTGGGGTGTCGGCTTCTTCCTGTACGCCTTGTATACTTGATTTTTTTCCCCAGTGCTCTACGAACTTCCCTCGTGAACCACGGCTTACTTCTAGCCCGCCTTGCCGTCAGTACCCATGCCGGGACGAATTGGTCACGCAACTCAAAAATCTTCTTTTTAAGTAAACACCACAATTCGTCTACGTTAAGCGACTCTGAAAATGTTTCAAATACGTCGTAATACGAGTCGAGTGCCAACGAGATTTCATCGACTTGTGCCTTTCGATAGCTGTATATCCGTCTACCTGCGCTATTAGCGACTTTATTGTACTCCAATTTCAGCTTGCACAAAACAGCGTTATGGTCACTTATGCCTGGCAAGATCAGCACAGGTTGCGTATCCAAAGGCAAATTAGTAAAAAGTAAGTCTAACACATTGCTTCCCCGAGTAGGTTGGCACACCAACTGCGATAGCGCAAATGAGTTGTATAACTTCATCAATTCTTTTGCTGACGCACTAGACACATTAGGTATTGTTGCATTTTGCAACCAATTAATTTCGGGCAAATTAAAATCACCACCGATCACTAAGGAGTCATAATTTCTCACTTCTACATCTTCCTCTAGCTTAGTTAAAACTTAGTTGCGAAGGGTTTCGCAGCCGCGCGCGCATCACTCTCTCCTCAGATTCCCTTGTCGACGGTGTGTGTGCGGTGCAGTGTGATGTAATGGCGACGACATCAACGTCTGCGACCTGCGAATTGCGACCGCGTCTACGGCGACAGGAAGACGTGGGCGCCCACGAAGGTACGCTACCGGCTCCAAGCACTGTGGCCGAGAAGTGCTGCGCGACAGCTGCAGAGGCGGGCTGCAACACACACGATCCCCGCCACGGTACGAGCGCGGTAATCTTGTTTCGAACGATTGAGGCGTTGAAATACGCAAGAGAGAAGTGGACATGAAGCAACAGAAGCGTGCGGGCAGCGTCGAGTTGCGGGAACGTGGAGCGGATGCAATCCGGCAACGTCGTGAAAATAACGATCCGCAGTTGCTACAGCGTGAAGCGGAAGCAATGCTGCAGAGGCACGAACAGGAGGCCCAGAAAAAAAAATTTACCCGCGGGACAATAGAGCTTCCTAATGCATACACGTAAGAAGAATTAGGTGGCTGTGGCCAATTTTTTGCCCACCTCTCTTTTCGTTCATAAGCGTGTGATCCACTGTTGAATAGGATGCAGAACCGCGACGGTTCTTATTGTTTACTCGTTCTTGCTCAAAACCGCCGGTAAGCGGATTTTGGTATATTCTGGCGCGAGAGGTGGCTAGTTTTATTTCGAATGAGCGCATTCACGTTGAAAGAATTCTCCATTTCTCGAGATTGCGCAGCTACCTTCCAGGCTCAATCAGAGTTTCATTGCCAACTTTAAATTCCCCGCGGACGAGAGACGCGGAAATCCTGTCTTTCATACTCGGTGCCTCCGCAGTGGATGTAGCGACCGTCGAATTTGGAAACTATTGGACACCTTTAGCACACTGTGTTGATGTTCCGCAGCCTGCCCATCGCCAGTGTGGACACGCTTATTGGTGCGGCAGGCGCGCGCGCAGCTGCGGGTAGTGTTCCTGTATATGCTTCCGCAGGGAGCATATATGCTCCCTGCTGGAGCATATACAGGAACACTAGCTCGATGGAAGGATGGAAGGTAGGAGCGTGTCCTTTGAAACGGAGTACTGGTAGTTGCCCCTATGCTCAGTTTTTTTCCTTTATTTTTGTTTAACTCTGCTTTAATTTGTTAATAAAATTCGCCATTTTCTTTAAAATACGTCTTCCTACACTTTAAAACTTATGTCAGCTCTGCTTTTGTGCCACCAATCCTCCAATCGCTTTTTCCTAATTTCCACCGCAGATTTATTTACATGACTATTGTTATCTCTAAACCCTAAGGCCTCAGGAAGACTGACTGTGCCTGCATCGACAACGGGATGAATACTATCACATTTAGGGATGAGGTGTTCTATTCTTTCTACAGATTTATCACACCCAGCACATGTGTCATCTTCTTCGTTAAAATTCTTTTTGTAGCTGCGCGTTCTAAGACACCCTGACCTAGCTTCAGAGAGGAGTGCACTATCTCTTGAGTTATCATAAAACGTTTCCTTCCTGATCTGCCTTTTCCAGCATCGATATAGTTCTACACTATGCTTCTTTTCCATTGAATCTACCCAATTTTTACCATGGATATTTTTCACCTCTCTTTGAATGCTCTTTCTCCTTCCTCGTCTCTGGCAAACTTACTGACCAGCTTTCTATTTCGTTTCCGCCACTGTGTGTCAACGCTCTTTCTGTACAGGTATTTAAATACCTTAGCTGCCCACCTGTTATCGTCCAATTTCCTCAGACGTTCTTCGTATAGTACTTTACTCTGAGCTTCCCGTGCTTCGAAAGTTGCCCAGCCCATATCCCCCTGTACTGCCTCGTTTGTGGTTTTCCCGTGGGTACCTAGTGCTAATCTTCCAACAGTTCTCTGATTTACTTCCAATCACGACTGAACTTCAGCCCTTAAGCATAGAACCGCATTCCCGAAAGTAAGCCCCGGTACCATTATTCCTTTCCAAATACCTCTGAGGACGTCATACCTGTTGTACCCCCATAATGCCCTATGTTTCATTATCCCGGCATCTCTTCGCCCTTTTGCTATGAGAGACTGTTCGTGCTTTTCCGTGTGCATATGCCCTTTGTTTACCTATACCCCGAGATATTTGTATTCAGCCACTTTGGGTATTTCATGGCCGTGTATTGTAAGCTCCTGATCAGTTGTGCCGTCCAAAACCATCACACATGACTTAGTTGCGCTAAAACTGAAACCTAGACGGTCTCCTTCGTCTCCACAGCAATTCACCAAATTTTGCAAATCTTCCTTGCTATCTGCTAACATTACAATATCGTCCGCGCACATTAAACCCGGTAGTCGTTGCTCAACAACCTTTCCGCCTAATGTGTATGACAGATCATAACCTAGATTGCTTCCTTGTAGTCTTCTTTCCATACTGATCATATAAAGCATAAACAGCAGCGGGGATAGAGTACAACCTTGCCTTAATCATTCGTGTACCTGGACAGTTGTTGTACTCTTAAGTCCTTCCCATGTTATTTCACCTTCATTTTCTCGGTATATTTTCAGTATAAAATTGATTACCTCATGACCGACACCTTCACCTTTTAATATGTTCCACAGGAGTTCCCTGTGCATGTTGTCGTATGCACCGCTTATGTCCAGGAAGGCTAAATACAGAGGTCTGTTTTCCGCCTTAGCTATTTGTACGCACTGGGTAAGCATGAAGAAGCAATCATGTAAGCGCCTACCACTTTTGAACCCGTTCTGATGTTCTCCGAGTATTCTATTACTTTCTACCCATGACTGTACATTTTTATATTCACCGCCTGCATCGCCAGCCTGTATGTAACTGATGTTATTGTAATCGGTCGGAAGGATTTTATGTTCGTCTTATTGCCTTTCTCTTTACAAATCAAATTCATTTTACTCTGTTTCCAGCTGTGCGGAATTTGTTGATTTGTTTTGACTGCCTCCAATACATTTATCATCGTTTCCTTGCCGCTTGGGCCAAGTTCATTAATTACCTTGATTGGAATTTCTTCGATCCCCGCGGACGTACATCTTGGAATATTTGCTTCCGCCTTTTTCCAGTTAAGATTCGTCAGTTCCACCCTGTTTTCTATTGTGCTGTCCTGTGTTGCTCCCTCAATTTGGGTGAGTACTCTATCGTCTTTCTACAAATGACTCAGCTATAACTGATGAAATGTAGCTCACAGCGTCATCTCCCTCTAAACATTTTCCCTAGGCATCGTGAATCTCTTCCTGCTTTCTGTGATTCGCTTTGCCCAGCCAGCTTATATGGTTCCAAAATTTTCTTGGCCCCCTTTTAGTTGCATCGCGAACTTCAGCCTGCCAGCGATCAGAGGACTGATTTATTTTAGCCTGGACGAGTACCTGCCCTGGCTCTTTCTTTTTTCGACAAGATACCTATTTTTGGCCTATTTACTCTTCGGATAACTGCGCCCACTTTGCTTCTGTGTTTTCCCGTGATGCCAACCGTCGTTTTTCGATGGCCTCCCTAATTTCTTTATTCCAGCAACTTCGTGGCTTCCTTTTTCCTCTCCAGCGGTTTACTCCTTTTATTTGTTTTATTTTTGTACTAATGAGTAGTTCTAACTTAATATAATCTCACTTTTCCATTTGATGTGTCTCTATTGCTTCCTCTACGCACGCCGCAATTTGCGCTATTTGTTAGTCATTTAATTTTGCGTACTCTTTTTGACCCCAACTCCATTTCTCTTTTGAGCAGGGCTCCAAACTGTAGTCTAATACGCTTATGCTCACTACCGAGGCTGTACTTCCCCTCTTCGTCTATTTCCATCATTGCGAGCTTGCTACAGATCCCTTGCGAGATTAAGCAGTAGTCAATGGTCGTTTGCCTGTTACGGGATTCCCACGTGATTTGTCCCTCACACTTAGTTTCTCCATTTAAAATAACTAGGTTGTGTCGCTCACAGAAGTCTAGCATCAACTTCCCGTTATAATCTGTGTATCCATCCAGATCCTCGATGTGGCCATTCATGTCCCCCAACAGAATAATATTGGCGCCTTCTCCAAACTGCTTTATATCGTCATTGAGACACTTAACTAGATCCGTGTTCTCTTGCCTGCATTTGTCCCCTGTCCCTAAATAAACTACTCCTAGCCATGTCCTTTTACCGGCAATTGTACCCGATACCCAGACATGTTCTTTGCAAGTTGACTTTATTCTTTGTCAATTTGTTCCTTGATGTATCAGCATGCCTACTGCTCCTCCCTTCCTCTCTGTTGTTGTTCTCTTGCTCCCTTCCCAGACGTAGCCATCAATATATTGTGGGTCTTCTAGATCCCTGAGATGTGTCTCGCATAGCGCGTATGCACCTACTTTTTCGTCCTTCAACTGCTGTTCTATATCTAACCACTTCGCTCTCTTTCAACGGCCTTGCATGTTTATGTACCTGATCCTGGTGTTTTTTAAGCGAAATTTATTGCCCCAGGGCATCAATGATGGGTGACGGTGTGATGAATGATGTAGTAGAGATTAAATGAATGTAAAAAGGTTGCCTGACTTGATGAAGTTCAGTAGAGAACCATGGTACGGTCCCTGCGTCCAGGCAATGTATGAAGCAGGGTTGCTTGGTGAAAGACCTGCTACCTTCAGGTGCCGGATCCTGGTGTTAAATTTCTTTTCTGTAGTTTTCTTTCTGGACCTATTAGTGGTCATTTTAATGTCTTCAGCCTCCATTGCTCCAATTACTACTTTGGTTCTACCTGCCCCTGTGCCCAGAGCCGCAGTGGGCCCCCTAATAAAGCTACTGCCCGGCCTCCCAGGCGCCACCCGATCTCGGCTCCTAGCCTTCCATTAAAGTGGATGCCATCTCATGTAAAGCCTCCGCTAAAGCCTGCTCCATGCACTTCCCTGTTTATGTCTGCCACTTCAAAGCCTTTCTCCTGGCTTAACTTTCTTATCTCCCGATTAACAGCCACAACGTCCTTGGCAATTTCTCCGTTCCGTCTTTGCACTTCCGGCACTGTGCGCACCCCGATCGGGACTTGCTGTGCTATCACCCTTAAATCATCAACTCCCTCCGCTAATCTTTCCACTACTTTTGTGGCTTCACCATTCAGGACATCATTTAGTCCCGCCGCTTTCACTACAAAATTGCGCGCTGCAACATTCTTAAAAAGTTCGTTTTTTGTCTCTCCCAGTACTGTGTCCATTTTCCTGCCTGGGAATGCCCCGACTGCTACCCGCTTATAACCATTTACAAGCTCCATAATAGTTCTTTTGCACATACTCATGTTTGAGTCACCACCGATAAGCACTTCGGTATTCCCTTCCTCCATCATAACTTCCGGATTATTACGCCACCTGTTATCTGTGACTGCTGCCTCATTCCTGGAAGTTAGCTTGTTCCCCTTCTCTCCATCTCCTCCAGACTTCCTAGCTGCCACCTGTGCGTAGCTGTTCTTGTCTGAACCCGCCTTACCTAATTCCTTATCGCTGTCCATGCCAGCGCAGGCCCCATCCACGTGGCTGGCGCTGGAATGTCCGCCAATGTGGCTTCGCTTGGCGGTGTCAGGCATTTTTCCGTCCAACAATTCACTAAGCTGCTCTTGGAGTTTGCGCTTATCTGCCCTCTCTACCTGCAGCTCTTTTTCTAGGGCATCCATACGTAGCGCCAGGCTGGTGTTCGCTTCGTCAGTCCTGTCCAGGCGTGCACTTAATACGCAACATTTGCACATAAAATCCGCGCCTTCGGCCTCCTCTACAGATTCGAACCGCATCTCTTTCAAATTCACCGACGCCTCACACTCCTTGCATATAATCTTCATTTGCTTGACCATCTTAGCAGCACTCTATTATTACGACCACAAAATGCTAGAAAAGAAAAAAACACTTGCAACCACGTGCTCAAATAAAATTCTGCCTACCGCAAAAGCAAATCACCTAGAAACGAATACTAACTACCTGTCTAACTGTCTAAACCAGTTAACTCACAAATGAGCCCTGCAAATCTATAGCTGTCGGCCGGAAAAGGCCTGGCCGTTAGGTCACTGACCTGCTCTTTCGCGAGCACTTCACCTAACTAGCCTAGATCTAAGCTCTCAAAATATTAAAGAACTCATCGATTTGTCGTAGTCACGGCGCTCTCGCAGTCGTCCGTCCGCCAGGTCCCGGTCACCACCCGTAATCCGAAGAGCACCGAAACAAGCGTCCGCACCGCACGGCTGTCAACTGTCCACTTCTGCGGGGTATGAAGGGCGCCAGATCTGCGCATGCGCACTGACGACGCGCGGACTCACAATACTCCGATAACGGTAGCACGGCACGCGGTATGGAAAAGTTGTCTAATATCTGCGCGGATGGCTATCGTGTCTCAGATGGCTAAATAAGGTGAACAGCTTGTTTCATCCTGACATGCGAAAGAAAGCACGCCATAGCTCTCTTGGACAAAATGAAGCAATGCGTATTTTCCCGTGAGATGGGAACAAGGACGCAGTCGCTGGTTGGTTCAGACGTCAGTGACTCTCCCGCCAGAAAAAATAAATCTGCCTAAGAGTGCAAATGCGGAAGCCTTTCCCTGTCCTCATTCTACCTTAATTTTTCACATTGTGTGAGTTCTGTAATCGTTTTTGTTTCCCTGTTTTTATATTTATTTACAGCTTATTTCTATTTTTCATTCATATTTTCATTTTAACTTACTTTTACTTTTTGTTTTTATTTTTCAATTTCTGGTTTAATTCATTACATGCACGTTGCTTAAGAACTCCTGCTTAATCAACTTTTACATTTTTGTTTTATTTACCTCCAAACTTATGATTGACAGCTCGTGCGGACGACTGCAGTCCACACCTTCCGTGTACAACTTCCGTCCACGCCAGGAAGGAGCCAAGAAAGGCTTTCCCCTTAAAATGTTCTCTCGGACGTTATGCCACGCGACATCTACGCCTCGCCTGCAGCTACACAAGTACCACATCACACAAGTACCACATCATCTTCCCCGACAGATATGACAGCATCTGCCCCTGGTGTGGCGGAATTCCAACAACATATCATGTAACATGGGGCTGATCCTGTCCCAAGCCCCCCGAACTAGACAAACATCACTCCGAGGAACAGTGGGAGTCTGCCCTGCTCAGCTCTGACTTGGCGACGCAGCGAAAGCTGATATCCCAAGCAAGAGCAACAGCGGTGGACATTGGGGTCCTGAAATAAGGACTCCACCCAAAATCTGTATTTTCGCCTCTCTATCCTACCTTTTTGGAATAAATGTTTTCTACTACTACTACTACTACACATCGAAACTATCAAGTCACGTGACGCTGCATTGCAGAGCTGACGGCACTTTCGCAACTGCAGGAAATCGCGTGACGCGCCATTCGCTGTATAAAAACATGTGGCGTGTGCTTACCTTCGTGTGATTGCCTTAACAGATCTCTCCCTCGTCTTACTGTGTTCAGCCGGATTGAACCAGAGATAACTTTTTGGAGCGAACAGCTCTACTTCTCGAATGCAAACCTGAAGGTCAAATGACGCATGGAATTCACCTCTGCCTCGCCGCACGTGTGATGAGACGTTATAGCACGTGACCTGTCGCACTGCTACAGCTCGCTCCGCCGCTGCGCTCACCGCCGTTCCCACCGCTCGCTCCCGCAAGCTGCGTCATGTGACCAATCACGTGATTAGCTCTTCCTGAGTAAAGGCCAGCGCTTGCCGCCTATATACCTCGCGGGGATTAGGGGTTGTGGTCGATACAGCTTTATTGCCACAAAATGGAAGGGATTAAGCTGGGCTGGGGCGAGTCCAGGGTGGCTACCAGTCAAGAGCGACCTCTTAAGCTCATGTAATGAGTGCCAGCGGCGTTGTTTTTCTTGAACTGGCCAAGAGCTTGTCCCATTACACCGCCGAAGGAGCTGGCAGGAGTTGTCGCAGAGGGTTTGCTAGCGTATTCCCATAATATATTGTCACCGAGAAATGGTTGACGTACGCAGGTCTGGTTTACTTATACCTGCGAGACGCTGTTGGGACGCCCACGGCACCAGGCAGATCGAGAAATGAAGACGAGAAAACATCTACCCCTAGGTGGCTCAAAGCTTGCCAACTGCCAGGTTTTACAGTTTAGCCGCGATACGGCGCCACTATAGGAGTTAGTAGTGTGGCATTACCCCCCTCTCTAAAAGACACAGACTCGGTGCGGCAGCAATGGGAGGCAGGTCAACAAGTGTAGTCGCATGTGTCTAGCGTGTTGTGTAGACACGCGCGAGGGGCTAGCGGGCGTGGCACGGCTTCATCCGGGCGTGCGTAACGGAGCGTGGTCCCCGTCCCCGAAGTGCGGGCATGCAGGCTCATATTCATCATTTGTGATTACATATAATCGGTAGAGGCTAAGAATTGCCTTTGTTTGTAGGCATCAGAGTGCCGTGCATACGCCCTCTCCATATCGGGGTCAATGGCGGGATATGTGCATCTTAGCTCGCAATAAAAGTTTGTAATCTCCGCTAACGAGTGAGACTGCTCGGCGGGGGCGTCCGTTCCCGAGAGGTCTCCCGTCCCCCGGTAGATAAACCTCTTGCTAGACGGTCGACTCCCTCGTTTTTGGAGTTACCCGCGTGAGCGCAAATGTGATTGTTGTGATCGAGAGTTCGGTTGCGCAGTATCCACACAGCGAGCGCGGTTACCGAGTTCTTGGCGAAATCTTGAATGGCGCTCTTGTAGTCTCTTAGTATAGTTTTGGTGTAAGTATTCGCGATGGCGTGAGCGGTAGCTACTTCCTCGGCCTCGCGTGTAAAGCTAGCGTTAAAAGTTGTGGCGTTAACGAGGGCTGACTTTGGAGTGGCCATATATGCCACATATGATCCGCATTTGATGCGCTGAGCTGCATCCACGTACGCTGCTCATGGTTCGCTGTTGTATACTGTTTCTCAAGGGCCTGCGCCCTTGTTCTTCCGCGGGCGTCGTGTCTGCCTGGCAGCATGTTCCCGGCTACTGGTTCAACCACTAGTCTACTAGTTATGTCGACTGCTAAATGTGAGGTTGCACACACCTCTTCTGCGCGGTGGATGTGGAATTTGTCGACAATTACGCTTCCCACAACAGTGCGCGACAAGCAGGTCATTTGTGCCGTCTGATGGGCTTCGATTAGCCC
Organism: Amblyomma americanum; assembly: GCA_030143305.2. Lineage (NCBI taxonomy): Eukaryota > Metazoa > Arthropoda > Arachnida > Ixodida > Ixodidae > Amblyomma > Amblyomma americanum. Next base: position 128,498 of record JARKHS020010952.1, on the reverse strand, counting down.
AGCGAGCGTGTTAAAAACTCCGAACTGCAGCAGTCGATCTGAGTTATCGTATGCCGGAAGGCCGAAGGCCACTTTGATATATGCTTTTCTAATGATGCTCTTGAGTGGCCCTTTGTCATGCGCCTGCGCCGTGACGCGTAGCCGGCAGACCGCTTCCGTGTTATGAATAATAAGGCGAAAGATTTAGGCTATCTAGAGAACGTCGTGTTGTCAATAACAAGTGCGCAGCATTTGTGGGGAACTCAGAAGAGGTAGCGTCAAAGCAGTGGTCGTAATCAAAAGGGGATAATGTGAGGTTGCTGTGCAAGCAAAAGTTTTCGAAATCGAATGAATAGGTATATAATTAGAGCCAAAATTGTCCAAAAAGTAGGCTAGTCCAGAGCATAAGTGGCGCCAAATTTGGAAACGCCGGAAGTGTGCGACCACATTTCCGGAATTGTGGGTGGAGCCAAAGTGTGGCGCAAAATTTCAACACCCGAAATGAATACTGAGGTGAAGCGAGGGAAACTGCGCGGTTAATCAAAACCCAATCAATTAATGAATAATAAAAGTGTTAGGCGTGAAATAAAGGGGGATTAATGTTGTAACGGCGCTGCGCGGAGCGATGCCACGCGAAACGTGAAATGAGTATACGACCCATCCACTATAACGCTTCGTTCATGCGCCCTTGGCGGTTTTCTGAAGTGACGTCACGATCACGTCAGGCACACTGAGTGGCGGCGCACCAAAAAGAAAACAACTTGAAATGAGTTGCGGCCTCTTCCGCGCCGCCAGCGCCGCTTGTACGACAGACGCTCAGGAATGGACGACCCCAACTGTGGAAGGAGGATCCACGGGGCTACGTTAAAATCTTTCTTTCGAGCCGCATCGCAACCATAGGCCTGGAAGAAATTCGATCCAAAAAGTTCCATGCAACAAACAAAGGAACTCCGTAAGGATCGGTAATCTCCCCATCTTCTTTAATATCACCATGATCGGGCTAGCCAAAAAGCTGCAAAAATTGACGGCGTACAGCACGCTATGTACGCCGACCATATCACTCACTGCGTGGGTGAACGAAGGCTCGCTCAGTGAAAAGGAATAAAAACTGCAGAAAGCGGCCACCTGCGTAGAAAACTACGTCAGGGCAAGAGGCCTCGCCTGATCAACGGTGAAGTCCTAGCTCTTAAGAGTCTCGAAAGGCAAGCACAATCGTATATTCCCACTAGCGCTGAACTAAAGCTCAACGTTTACCTTGAGGGACAAGCCGTACCACAGAAAACACACATCAGGATATTAGGAATGTGGGCACACTCCAATCAACGCTGTTCCCACAACTTAAACCAGCTGAAAATTGAAATGGCCAAAGTGGCCCGCATGATCACGAGGGTCTCGATTAAAAGGCATGACATGCAGGAGGCAGATACACTAAAGCTGGTCAGAAATCTAGTGGTCAGCAGAATAGTATATAGCCGCCCCTACTATATTTGCATCAAACGTGAGCAGCAGCAAGCGGACACGATGCTAAAGAAAGCGTACAAAATAGCGCTCCACCTACTCCAAAAACACTTCGCCCCGCCGCGGTGACTCAGTGGTTAGGGCGCTCGACTACTAATCCGGAGTTCCCGGGTTCGAACCCGACCGTGGCGGCTGCGTTTTTATGGAGGAAAAACGCTAAGGCTTCCGTGTGCTGTGCGATGTCAGTGCACGTTAAAGAACCCCAGGTGGTCGAAATTATTCCGGAGCCCTCCACTACGGCACCTCTCTCTTCCTTTCTTCTTTCAATCCCTCCTTTACCCTTTCCTTACGGCGCGGTTCAGGTGTCCAAGAGAGAGAGAGAGAGAAAAAACTTTATTGTTTGAGAGGAAGTTGGGGCACGCCCCTGGGTCTCCGCACGACCCCACTGCACTCAAGTGTTTATGTCCCTAAGGTCCACGACACTGGCAGTCCGGCCGGTGGCGATTGTTTGCACGGCCGGGTCCTCCGAGCGCAGCAGGGTCTCCCAGTCCTCTCAGGTCTTGAGGTCCTCTAGGCCGCGCGGGGGAGAGTCCGCCGAGCAGAGGGAGAGAATGTGGAGGGAAGAGGCGAATGGTTCTGGGCACAAGGTGCAGGCAGGAGTGGGGAAGGAGGGGTGATAGTGGGCTAGGGTCAGGGGTGAGGGGAGTGTGTGTGTCTGTAGTTTGCGCCAGAGTGTTGCGTGTTTGTTATCTAGGGAGGGGTGGGGCGGGGGGTAGAGCTGGCGCGAGGCTCTGTATGCCTGCGTCATCTCGCTGAACGAGTGCATTCGCTCCCTCGCGAATCCCCGATCCGAGGCCACCTGAACCCGGTTTAAAGAACCTCGGGCTAAAAGGTTGGCGGCCTCGTTTCCGGGATTCCCGGAGTGCGCAGGCACCCATATAAGCTCTACATGGCGGGGTGGGGGTGCATCGGGCGAGCCCAGTATGCCAAAAGCAGGGACGTGGACTCGGCCTCGCGCAAAATTTAGAATTGCAGTTTGAGTGTCTGTTAAAATGTACAGGGCTTCCGTGCGGGTGATGGCAATTGCGATGGCGGCTTCCTCTGCAGCCTCTGGGGTGGTGTCAGGGGGGAGAGATAGTGTGAGAAGGGCGGATGAAGAGCAGTCCACCACGGCTGCGGTTGCTTCGTCACCCTTGCAGTCGGCATCCACCCATACGGCGTCCGGCTCGGAGCCGTACACTCGGTGGAGTGCCTTCGCACGCGCTCTGCGGCGCTGCTCATTGTGGGAAGGGTGCATAGTTTTTGGCAGTGGCTTGATGATCAGCTCTCGGTGAAGGGATCGAGGAATGGGGAGGAGGGTTGGGTCGTTGGCCGGTATTCAAATTCCGAGGGTGTCCAGGGTATACCGGCCTGTGGAGGTCTGTGTAAGCCTTATGTATTGGGCCTGTCGATGGGTCTCCACGAGTTCCCCAATCGTGTTGTTGAGGCGCAGGCCTAGTAATCTGTCTGTGGGGGTGTTGAGGAGAAGATGAAGTGCGACTTTGAATGCCTTGCGGATCAAGGCATCCAAAGTATTTATGTCGTGTTTGGATAGTTTTAGGTATGGGGTAGTGTAGAGCACACGGCTGAGGACAAAGGCATGAATGAGGCGACAGAGATGGTCTGTGATGGCCCGAAACTCTGCTGATGAGATGCGATATCGCGCCTGCAACCTGCTTGAGTTTCTTGGGGGTGGTGGTGTTTTTGCCATCGTTCTGGATATGCAGGCCCAATACGCGGAGGGTGTCAACCTCCGGTACAGGATCCTCATGCAATGGGGGAGCGGGGGGAGCGCTGGTTCTTAGGCCGGATGAGGAGCAGTTAGGACTTCTCTGGGGAACAAGACAGTCCGATGTTCTGTGCATAAGTTTGGGTGAGGGTGGCTGCTTCCTGTAAGGTGTTCTCTATGTCGCCATCACTGCCGTGGGTGGTCCACAGTGTGATGTCGTCAGCATAAAGAGTGTGCTTAAGGTGGGGAATAGATGCCAATTTTCGGGCGAGGGGAATGAGGGTGATGTTAAAGAGGAGGGGGAGAGGACGAACCCTTGAGGGGTTCCGATACTCTGAAGCGTGTAGGAGGGGGAAAAGAGAGGTCAAAATGTATCTCAGCCGTGCGGTCAGTAAGGAATGATTGAATGTTGGCGTACGTGCGCGCACCCACATTCAATGGAGATAGGGCAGTCATGATCGCCTGATGTTCGATGCGATCAAAAGCTTTGGAGAGATTCAAAGCTAAGATTGCCTTGGTGTGACCAGGCAGAAGCGGGTCGAAAATGTCATGTGTGAGTTGCAGCATGGCGCCCTGTGCGGATAGATGGGAGCGGAATCCCACCATGCTATGCGGGTATAGATTGTTGTCCGCCGTGTGCGTTGTGAGTCTTGCTAACACAACATGCTCGAAGAGCTTTCCGAGGCATGAGGTTAGTGAAATCGGGCGAAGGTTTTGAAGTGTAAGTGTTTTGTTGGGTTTCGGTATGAATATTACCTTCGCGTGGCGCCAGGACTGCGGGAGGATACCCTCCCTCCAGCACTGGTTGAAGTATTGCGTAATTTGGGTGATCGATTGGTCGTCCAGATTACGGAGCATGGAGTTTTTTTTTTCTTTATTGCCTGGCTTTGACACAGAAAATTGCACATAACAAACAATCAACAAAAGACAAACGCTATGTACACCCGACTCGAAGTCAGCCAGCATGAGTCTGGCTTCGTCAACTTAAAATTCACGCAGTGTACAGAGTGGCTCTAGTCTTGAGAGCCACTCCGGAGGCTCCGCTGCGGCCTTCTGAATGGCCAGAAACATGTCCATGCTTTCTCGAAAGTAGATTCGGGCAGGTCTTGCGTCTCTGTCACAGTGAAAGCCTGCCATTCTCGAGCGCCATATACAGTGGAGGCCTGTCAGCATTATTAAATCATAAGGCACCCCATCCTCATTTTCAACACATAAGTAACGGATGCCATACGTGTCTAGTGGAAATTCTTTCTTTAAGGTTCGCTGTAATACATCCCAAAAATAAACCCCTTCCCAACAGTGTAAAAATACATGGTCTATTGTTTCAGGCTTTCTGCAAATTAAACAGTGAGAACCCCAGGGTAAAAATAATTCCTTTCCCTCTAAAAATTTTTGAACCGGTAAGGTTCCGGTGTGCAGCTTAAAAAAGAAGGTTTTGGTTCCTGATGGCACCTGCATGTTTTTAACTCTCTTTAAAACATCTTTGCCTTGGCCTCCACTGTACAAGGCCCTGTACAAGGGCACCGGGAAAACTACATCGCACAAAGCACGGTACAGTTTCTTTTGTTTCACAGTCGACAGAAAGTCATTTGAAAACCGCGCGGAAAGAAACCTTACACTGGCTACGATTTCCCGGTAAAAACCGGTGACCCTACTGTAAACGTCAGCAGTCCGACTATGTAACTCTGGAAGCAGATGCCGCAGCCTAACTTGGCATACGGTACGCAAAACGGGTCTCTTGTGTCCCGAAGAAACAAAAAACGATTGACCAGCTGTCTCAAAAACAAATGGCCCAGTCCCAGCCCGCGTCTTGAACCCGTCGGAACAGGTTGGTCCGGCTGCAGCGCTCCCAATCAGACGACCAGACAAAGATGGCGAAAATTCGGTGTAGCTTTTGAATACTTAACCGTGAACAGTGCAACACCTGCATGACGTACCAGAGCCTGCTGATAAAGAACAAGTTGCAAACAGTGGCTCTGGCGAAAATGGACAAGGTCGTTCCTTTCCACTTATCAGCTCTTTCCCGTATCTCTTAATCTGTCCTGTCCAATGCTGTTCACTGTCACGGTAAGCAGCGAGTGGAACGCCCAAGTATTTATCTGGCGTCGTCGTCAAGGCACGCTGGCAAACCGCTCCGGCGTAGATGCCCACCTTCCGTGCCAAAGTCCGAGGCACTTCGACCAGTTAACCCCGCTTCCAGTAGCTTGGCTGAAATCTCGTACACATTGAACGGCCTCGATTATGCCTCCCTCGTCAACGGCAAACACAGCAATGTCATCAGCGTACGCCAGAACCTTTACTTCGGCTGCTTGTAAACTGAATCCGGTAATACTTCTGTTTTTCAGTAGCTTCAAACAAAGGGTCTCCACATAAATACAAAATAAAAGGGGGCTGAGGGGACAGCCCTGGTGCACCGAACGCTGCACGCTAATGGGGGCCCCAGACTCTTGTTAACGATCAATTTCGTCGTGCAGTTCCGGTACGCCAGGGCCACACCCTCGCGAATAACAGAACCAACGTTAACATGGCTTAATACTGCAAACAAAAGTTCATGGGCAACGCAGTCAAAAGCCTTTTCTAAATCGATCTGGAGAATAGCCACCTGACCATTTGTGTCATCACAGGTTTCTAAGACACTGCGCGCAACGTGAATATTTGTAAAAATAGACCGCCCTTTAATCCCGCAGGTCTGATGCGGACCAACTAAGTGATGAATCACGGTCTGCAGCCTTCGCGCCAAAATCTTCATAAAAATTTTGTACTCAACATTAGTGAGCGCTATCGGTCGGTATGCTGTCACCAGTCGAAATCTGTCTGTGTCGTCTGTTTTGGGAATCAGCACAGTATGGGACGACCCATAGGACGGAGGCAGTGCTTTGACTTTAAAGGCTTCGTTAAAGATTACCCTCAAGACCGGGGAAATTACATGCTTAAATTCTTTGTAGAATGCCGCGCTGAACCCGTCCGGTCCAGGCGACTTTCCTGGGTTTAAACTATCTATTGCTTGCTCGACTTCCTCTTGATTTATCTGCTGTTCTAATCTGTCTTTAGTTTCGTCGTCCAGACGCGGCATCTCGGCTAGAAACGCCTCCTTAAATGTGATAACATCTACCGGGTGCGATGCGAAGAGCGCCTGGTAATGCTCGAAAAAGGCTCCTTTGATGTGATCGATGTACGTTTTTGAAACACCTCCCCATTCTATTTCGTTAATGTGATTTCTTTCGGCACGGGTTTTTTCCAAACCAAGTGCTCGTTTCGTTGGCGCTTCCCCTGCAGCCATGTGTTCTGCCCTTGCCCTCACCAACGCTCCCCGATAACGTTCTTCTTCGATTATCTCTAGCTTTTGTTTGGTTTTTCTTATGTCCTCCATCCATTTACCAGGCGCTCGGCATTCCTGTTTTAACATCTTCTGAAGCAGTGTCTTTAGCTCAATTTCCTGTTGTTTTGCTTGATGACGTATACAGGTGGCTCTTTCTATTGCTTTTAATTTTAAAGTTTCCTTAGTGAGCTCCCACTGCTGCCATATCCTCATGTTGCTACTTGGTTCTATTTTTGCTACTTCTTCCCTTACAGCTCGGTTATAAAATTCGTCCTGAAGTAGCTTGTCATTCAACTTCCACATTTCCCATGAAAAACCATTCCCCTTCTTAATGAATCCTATGCAGCATTGAACCAAACAGTGGAGCATGGAGTTTGTGATTTGGTCTGCACCAGGTGCGGAGTTGGTTCGGAGAGTCAGGAGGACCGCTCTGACTTCCGTCTCAGTGATGCCTGTGTCGAGTGTTGGATTGGCTGGTCCTGTGTAGGTGGGTAGAGGTGTGGGGGTACCCGGAGAGGTGTATGTGTTCTGAAGTGTGTTTATGAGGGCCTCGGGATTGTCAGTATGTTGGTGTGTGAGGCGTGTCACGTGGTGTTGTGTTTAAGATTTGGTGTTTGTGGGGTCGATGAGGTGTCGGAGGAGTTGCCATGAGCGCTTGCTGGGCAGGTTTCCAGCGATGCCGTCACATATCGGTCCCCAGTTGGATCGGCAGAGCTCCTCTGAGTGTTGTTGGATTTTTGTCTGCAGCGCGGCCAGCCGCTTTTTAAGTGTCTTGTTATAATTATTGCCTTTCCAGCGTTCCAGGAGGCTGTGATAAGCCTCCCAGAGGTGGGCTAGGTGTGTGCCCAGGGCAGGGGTTTCGGTGGTCGTTTCAATGTGTTGCGTGTTGTGGTGAACGTCATGCTTGAGTGATTGCACCCAGGCGTCGATCTCTGTGATAGGAGTGTCTGGGTGGGCGGTGCGTGCAGCGCTAAGTGCGTCCCAGTTAACCAGTTTATGTGTTGTGTAGGAGTGACGGGGTGGTTTATACGGGGCAGTGATTTGTGTAATGTAGTGATCACTGCCCAATGTATGTTGAGTTCTGTTCCAGGTAACACCGCGGATGTAGCGGCTTAGCGTCAGGTCCGGACTGGTGTCAATGCTGACACTGTTGCCGATCCGCGTGGGCATTTGAAACGTGTTGTGAACAGTGAGCTGGAGGTTCTGCAGGAGCAGCCACAGCCTGCGACCTCGATGTGTCGTGGTTGTGTATCCCCAGTCAGTATGCTGACTGTTGAAGTCCCCACCAATTAGTAAAGGATGTTTCCCTGCTAGGTGGTGTAGCTCTCGCAGAAGTGACTCTAACGAGGCCATCGGCTGGGACGGGGGTGGTATATGTTTGCTATAAAGATCGAAGGAAGTGTATGTGTGTTATGTATAAGTTCAGTGATCACGCAGGGTGGCTCAGACGTGATGTGATGAGTTTTATAGGCGAGGCTGCGGTGGATGAGTGTGGACGCCCTGGGCTTGCTAGTGGTGTCTGAGTGTGTAGATGTGTAGCTGGGGAGGGTTGCCCGGTGTGCCGTCTCCTGGAGAAGAAGTATATGGGGAGTGGGCGTGAGGGTGGGAAGGAGAAATTGCAGAGGTGCGCGCTTGGCACGGAAACTGCGGCAGTTCCAAGTTAAAATAAGGAGAGAATTAGTGTTCCGCCTCGCCATATTGTAGAGTCGGAGAGTTGACGAGGTGAGTGAGACGGGTTTCAATTGGTATGTGCTCAGCAAAGTGGGTTTGTGCTTGCGGAGGTAGGGGGGAGGAGTGGAGGTGGTCTGAATTTGGGTGAAGCGATGGGTAAGGTTATGTTCCATGAACTCCATCATCTTGGTAAGCATAGCGTCCATGCGCTGCTCAAGTTTTTCGGTGAGGGTGGCGGCAAGGTGATTGAATCTGGCCTCAAGGCGGGCGTCTAGCTCTTTTAGTTTGTGGTCAAATTTGGCATCCAGTGCAGCGAATTTAGCGTCTATTTCTAGGGTATGGGAGGCGGTGTGGCGTCTGAGTTGCGCTGCTTTGCAGGAGGGGTGCTCGAAGTGTCTGTGGATGGGGAGGTTGGGTTAACGAGAGGGGGTGCGGGTTGAGTAGGCAGAGAATGTGTGGGCTGCTTAAAAGGGAGCAGAGACGGCTTACCTCGTCGCGCAAGGCCCGGAGTTCCTGGTCTCTCGAATCTTCTTGGGAGGACTGGGGTGGCGGGGCATGACGGGTGGCGTTGCCGGAAACGTGGTCTGCCCAGGTGAGACGTGACGAGTTTTTGCTGCTGTTCTGTCGGTTTCTGGAACTTGACCGGGAAGCCGTCGAACTGCGTCCGTTGGTTGTGCTTTGTTGATCACGGCGAGACAGCCGCGATTTAGACGGAGGAGGTAGAGTGTTCCTCGGGGATGCTAGTTTACGGCCCCGTGCTTTGCAGTTCCCAGTCCGGTCATATGTGGGCCGCCACAGAGAATGCAGCTGGGGGTATATGATTGCACATCTTCTTTGGGATGGGATTTCCCGCAGCTGGGACATTTATGAGATCTTGGGCGGGCACACACATCCCCCCGGTAGCCTGGGATGCGGCAGTTCGTGCACGCGACTATATGGCCTCGGTACGGTGTATGCCTGTGGAGTGCTCCTCCATAAAGAATGGCGCGTGGCACAGGTCCAGCACGAAAGGTGACTAGAATGGAACGCGTGGCCCCCATTCGGGGGGCGTCCACGATGGGGGCTTCCGGGTTGCTGGTGATGAGGTCCTGGAGAAGAGCTGTCGGGGTCTCATTCCAGTATGCATTGGAGATAACTCCGCGTACCGCTCCGTCCGGTGGCGCTATATAAGCTGCGACTGTGAAGTCCTTTGCTTGATGTTGGATCTGGGTTACGCGAACCAGCGCGAGTACGGCAGCTTTTAGGGGCGTGCTTACTGTGCACATGTTGTTGACTGGGTTAACCCTGATTTGGGTACGCGTTGGTTCTTGAAGCTGGGACGCCACTCGGAAGATGGTTTCCCGTAGTAGTCGGGGCGGAAGCAGGTTCAGCTGCAGCCCGCGTCGAGACCTGAAGATGATCTTGTAGTTAGCAGCCGGGAGCGGCGGCTGCTGCCGCGAACGCTGCGCAGCTGCGCGCGTTGCTTGCAGGTGCGACTTGTCAGGGCCTGCAGTAGGTGAGATGGCGGCACCGCTTGCAGACGCTGCGGTTTCCTGGCTTGTTGACGTACAGCGGTCCCTGGAGCGGGCAGGCACACTAAGGATGTGAGTCCAGTCCATTGGGTCGCAGTCGCGGGGGTGAAGAATCTCTCCCTGCACCTCCATGGTGGTGTGTTCACGGGGGCGCGACCGCGAGCGAGCGCGGACACAGGAAGAGGAGTCGTTGGCGCAGCGCGCTTGTAATCCAGAAAAAGGCGCGCGAACGCTCAGGCCGGATGCTGGGATGTGATTGCCGCCGAGATTGGGAGACGTTTCAGCGGGAGCAGGGAGAAACGCGACCGCTCTCCTCGGAGGTTCCAGGCGGTCTCCTCTCAGGTGTCCAACGATATATGAGACAGATACTGCGCCATTTCCTTTCCCCCCAAAACCAATTATTATTATTATTGCTCCAAAGAGCATCGGCAGAAAACCTGCTCGCCTTAGGGCTGCACAACACCTTTGAAGAGCTAAGAGAAGCCCAACTAAACTCCCAGCTACAAAGGCTGAGGCAAACCCCAACGGGCATTGAGCTCCTAAAGAGTTGTGGCTACGAAGACGCAATCCAGGAGATACAAAGAAATAAAACGATACCGGACGAGGAACGCAGTACACTGAATGGGGACCCAAATCTGCACAAAGCACGGAGAGAAGCTAGAGCTAAAAACCATGGGCAATACGGTATACACGGACGCAGCCGTATATACCAGAACCAGGGAACAAGCGGGAAGCATAGCCGTAGCAACGGTGATCAACTCGGACCTAGAAGAAATCACCAGCGCATCGATCAAGGACTGGACGAGAGTCGAGGCCGAATAGGCAGCCGTAGCTCTAGCGGCGGCGGAGGGCTACCGATCCAATAGGTCCTTAACAATACTGACTCGCAAACAGCATGCCGTAACTACACAAATGGCAGTCAGTCGCAGGGCAGTCCGCATTCTCTGCTCGAGCGACATACAGCAAAGGAACAAAAAGCAAATACAGCATGTTATAATAAGGATACCAGGGCATACCGAGATACAGGCTAACCAAGAGGCCAACAGGATATCTCGAGAACAAACTAACCGAGCGTCCAACTCACTCGACCTCGAAGCACCCAGTCCTGTACTCCAGAGCTATTCAGAAACATTGAACAATTACAAAGGAGTGAGAATGAAATATCCACCACCGCGTAATTAATTGAGCAGAGAAGACGCAGTAGCATGGCGATTACTGCAAACGGGCGCGTTCCCAAATCTGAACATAATTAGTAAAGCCTATCCCACACAATACGGCGAAACATGCCCGGGGTGTGGAGAACAGCGAACTCTATATATAACATGGGCAAGCCAGAACAATGACATAATTCCTAGCATAGAAAATCCGAGTGCGGAAAAGTGGGTGGTGGTGGTGGTGGTGGTGAAAACATTTATTCAGAACGGACAGGAGGTGTTTGGATCAGCCCGTAAGGGACCGATCCTTACAAACACTAGGTGGAGGTCCCTAGTTTGGGACCCCAGTGGCGGTAGCCGCCGCCCTGGCGCGCCCGACTAAGGCTTGTTGGGCCTGTAAGTCGTGGCAGCCGAGCAGGGTTGCCTCCCAGTCCTCCCAAGTTGGGTTGCGGATGGGGGGAATGGCCGGGTTGGAGGGGCAGGCCCACACCATGTGATAGGTGTCCGAAGACACCGCGCTACAGTGCGGGCAGTTGCCGCTAAAGGAGGGGTCGAAATGTTTTAGGGCTGCCGGGCACAGCAATGTATTGGTAAAGAGGCGGAAAAGGAGCCCCTCATCCGCCTTCTTGAGGCCTTTACATGGGCTAGGGTAAAGGCGATGGCTATCTTGATAGTAGGTTGCGATATTTTTGAACGTATAGACCGGATTAAAATCAGGTTCCTGATCAGGTGGGGAGGAGAAAACAGCCCGTTGAGAGAGAGCGCGGGCGGCTGCGTCTGCTGCCTCGTTTCCTGTCAATCCCTGATGAGCAGGGGCCCATATGAGGTGATGGTGTGCGGGGTTCGTATCCCGTATGCAATTTTGGTATATTCGATAGGCTAGGAAGGGAGTGCAGCCTTGTTCGACGTTCCGACAGGCCCCTCGCGAGTCGGTGATTATGTATTTTGAATTGGAATGTGAGGCCGCGAGAGCAATCGCGATCTCTTCTGCTTGTGTTGCACTACGGGCTCTGAAAGTGAGGCCGTTAACTGTGTTGCTGTTGTGAACTACCGCGGCCGTGTACCATCCCCCGTGGTGAGGGCCGGAGGCGTCCACGTAGTATACACCTGTTTTGTTGCCATAATGTCGGGCTAGCGCTTCCGCTCGTGCCAGGCGCCGACCATTATGGTCTTCATGTGACATGTTTGCTGGAAGAGGCCGCACGTGGAGGGCACGTCTCCACAGTTCCGGGATGTGAATCCTGTCTTCCATTTGAAGGGTGTGTTGGATATGGAGTCGAGCAAGAAGGCGGCGACCCGACTCCGTTAGCGACAAGCGCGTGTACTGGTTTGTACGGTGCGCCTCCTGGAGCTCCCGGAAAGTATTAACCACCCCAAGGGCCATAAGCCGGCTGTTTGAAGTAGTGATGGGGAGGTCAAGGGCACGTTTAACAATTTTGCGAAGGATGACCTCAAGGGCGTCCTTCTCTTGTTTCCGTAGGTGGAAATAAGGAGTCGAGTAGAGAATTCGACTAGTTACGAAGGCGTTTGCCAGCCGCAAGGCATCCTTACTTCGTAACCCTCCGCGTTTGTTGGAAACCCGGCGGACCATGCAGCCCACCTGGTCCCCCACCTTACGGAGTTTCTCCAATGTAGTGTCTGGCCGCCTGTGTTTGTGGATGTAGAGTCCGAGTACCCATATCTCATCACTTTCGCGTATGGGACCACTCTCGAAAGAAAGAGATATTTTAGTTGTGCACTTCTGTGAGGGGCGGAGGTGCACAAATTTCGATTTTTGAGGGGAACATTGAAGACCGCAGCGGCGGGCGTAGCGGTCTACTATCGTCCCCGCTGTTTGCAGGCTGGTTTCAATGTCCTCTGTGCTGCCCTGTGTGGCCCACAGAGTGATGTCATCGGCGTACAGGGCGTGCTGCACGCCGGCGACATCACCCAGCTGGGCCGACAGGTGCATCATGGCCACATTGAAGAGCAGCGGGGAAAGTACCGCGCCTTGAGGGGTTCCCCGCGTGCCGAGTAGGTAAGGACCATGCTCTCTATCTTGAATTCGAATGTAGGAATGACGATCCATTAAAAATTGGCTTATGTATCGGAATGTGTTGAGGCCACAGTCGGTGTGACTTAGGTTAGTGAGTATGATCTCATGTGTTACATTGTCTAATGCCCCTTTAAGATCCAAGGCGAGTACTACACGGTCATTATGGGGGCATTAGAGGGGGTCAAAGACTTCCCCATTGAGTTGCAGGAGGACATCCTGTGCGGATCTGTGTGGGCGGAATCCGAACATGGTGCTCGCAAAGACATGTTTGTGTTCAAGATATGTAGATAACCGATCCCGCATCGTCTCCATTACTTTGCCCACACATGAGGTGAGAGATATGGGGCGGATGTTATCTGTGTCAATTGGTTTGCCAGCTTTAGGAATAAGAGTAACCAAAGCCGTTTTCCATTCGATTAACAGGGGGGTGTCCCCGCGCCAAATCGCATTGACGTATTCCAGGAGGGACTGGTATGCCAAGTCGGGCAGGTTCGTCAAAAGCTTGACGGTGACCTTATCCCGTCCTGGCGCAGTGCCCCGTTTCATTTTGGTGAGAGCCGCCCGCAGATCATGGAGCTGGAAAGGTTGATCCAGCTCCGTGTTTTCTCTGCCTGCATAAGAGTACGCAGATCCACGGGGGTCTTGGGCTGTACACAGATACTGGTCCCGAAGTTTCTGTGCCAGTTGAGTCGTGTTGCCGGGAAAAGCGTGCATGGCTTGCTGCAAATGTTTTTGTGTTTCGGTTCGTGTTTGGGTTGGGTCGATTAGGGCTTGAAAGAGACGCCACGTGTTTCGGCTGGACATTTGTCGCGCGGCCGTGTTGCATCTATCTACCCAGTTGGAGTCGGCGAGTTGGGCCGCGCACTCTGCCGCTTTCTGGGTAAGCTCGGCAATTCGAGCTTTAAGCTTTCTATTGTGTTTCTGGCGTCGCCAACGGCGGACGAGGCTGCGACGGGCTGCCCAGAGGTGTAGAAGGTGGTTATCCACGTCCGTGACCGCCTCTGAGAGCTGGACGTGTATTTCATGCAAGGAAAGGTGTGCCAGCAGCTGTTGGGACCATGCTGTGTAGCCTTGCGCGGAAATGGGTGTATTATCAAGTGAGTTAAAATTTTTCCTGAATTTCGTCCAATCTGGGATACGGGCTTGTGTTCTGGGACGCTTGAGGGGGCGTGTGCGTAGTGTAGTGTTAACGATGCAGTGGTCGCTACCGAGGGTCTCCTCGGTGTTGAGCCAGTCTGCGTGTCGTATGTTGCGAGTGAAGGTTAAGTCCGGGCACGTATCCCGTGTCACGGAGTTTCCTAGCCGTGTTGGGTGGACGGGGTCAGTGTGGAGGGTGAGGCCCAACGGGGACGCAAGCTCCGCCAGCCTACGTCCGCGCGACTCCTCCTTGCGATACCCCCACAGCTGACTGGGAGCGTTAACGTCGCCCACAATCAGCAGGGGATCGCGGCCCGCTACTCTTAGCGCGCGGCTAAAGAGGTCCGCAAAAGTCACTCGCTTGAGTTTGGGAGCGCAGTACACGTTGAGTATATGCAACGGCGGGTCCCTGCGGCGGAGTGGTAGGATAGTCACCATTACATAGGAATACTCGAGCTTGAGGTCGAGATCCACTAAGTTGGCTGTGTAGGCTTTGTGAACGAGAAGACATGACGCGGGATCCTGTTGGAACGTCGTGTAATTTGAAAGTGTGGCGCCCAGGCCTGGCTCCTGGAGGGCAACCACGGCTGGTAGGGACTCGAAGGTTTCAAGGTAGAGGCGGAAATTGGCCCGCTTAGTGCGGTTTTTAAAGCCTCTACAGTTCCATTGTGTTATGGAAGTTGATATGGCCGAATTGGAGATGGCGGAACTCCTTTGATTAAGGTGTCTCGCCATGATTGAAATTCTTGAGGGGGAGGAGGAGGAATTGGCTGCCCCAGAGCCAGCTGCTTGCGCCATCAAGGGGGTGATGATAGAAGGAGCGGGGCAGCTGTCCTCATTGTCCGAATCAATAATGAGACGGTTGAATTTTGAAGGACGGGATACGTCCCTAAGGGGCCCCGTCCGACGGAGGAGGCGGGGGTTGTCCAAGATGTGTTTTGATACTACCGCGGGGATGGCAGATTTGACCTTGGTCAAGATTTGGTCCATGGCGGTCTCGATCATAGATCGTAATTTAGAGGTTAAGCGCTCCTCCATCGCGGAGATGGCTGTCATGAGGGCAGGCGAGATCTCCGCGTGGCTCTCCATTGCGTCCGAGTTCTGCGGGCTCGGAGCGGCGGACGCCAATTTTGATTCTAAATTTTGAATTTTGTTGAGCAAAAGCTCATTCTGTGCCCGGAGCACGTCGATCTGTTATTTGTATTCCGCGTCGAGTGCGGAGACGGTAACTGGGGAGGAGGGGGAATGGGAGGAGGAGGAGGCGATCTCAGCCCAGCTGCTCACCTGTTGTTTGCCGTGTTGAGACGCTGATGCCCGGGCGGCGGCAGCGCCATTTGTCTTGAGCGCCAGGAAGTGGCCAGCGTTCCTGCCGCTGGGCGGTGGCGGTGGGGGCGTAGTCTTGTTCCCGGGCGGTGACTTCACCAAGGATGATGATGGCGTTTTGTTGTCGATGGCGTCAGCCCCACGCGGCGTTCCGCCACCGGCACCTGAATTGGGATGACTTGGCTGCCGGCCATGTCGCTGTTTTCCAGGGAGCTCTGGGCGCCTAGCCTTGCGGCCGGGCATCTTGAGCTGCCTGAATTTCCCCGTGCAGTCCCGGGAGTTCGTGGCGTGGGCTTGCCCACAGACTGCACAGGACGGAGTGCACTCATGTGGTGTCTTCACCCCGTCGACGGTCGACACCGCACGGCCACAAAGGCCACAATTTTGATCCGGGCAGGGGCATGTGTCCGCTCGGTGTCCCACAGTAGCGCACCGCACGCAGGCCGGGATCGTTTTCTTATATGCACGTACAAGGGTGACTTCTGAGTTGTAATGAACGTATCGCGGCACCACCTTGCCCACGAAGGTGAGCGCCGCGACGTCTGATGTTCCAAGCTTGCGGATATCGGCAAGCTCTCCAGCACGCCACTGGATCTTGTTTTGCAGGGACTCGCTGGTCTCGTGCTTGGCCACGGGGATGACGCCGCGGCACACGTCACCAGTGAGCTTCAAGTGGCCGTACATAGAGAGCTGGCCTTTCGGTGTTGTTAGTTCGAAGTCCCGTAGTAGCTTGTCGGCGATGTGCGGCTCTCGGGTGCCTGCCACGATCAGGTTTTGCTCCCATGTGGGGAGCAGGCTGAGCGATGCTGCGGCCTTGGTGCCCAGGTAGGCCGCGAACGCTGCTCCCAGCTCACCCTGTTGAAAGACATCCTTCAGAGCGACGGTCACCCGGGGCTTCAGGATGATAACGATGTCTTCGGGATGAAGCCGCGGAAGCGGCTTTGGTTTCCAAGCAGGTCCCTGGGGCCCACCGTGAAGCGCTGCAGCGCGCGCAGCAGCGTTTTGCTGTGTTGAGCGGCCTGCCGACGTGGCGTCCGCTTTCTTGGAGTTAGCGTTCCGCTTGCGGGAGCGGCGTTGCACTAGCTTGAATAACTTCAAGTTCTTGATGGACGCAGAGTCCGGGCTATCAGGCGCTAGATTTGCTGGAACCTCGGACCAGGCCATGGCGTCCGTGTCGTAGCCACGTTGTAGGTTTGGCGAAGCCATCTTGCCGCGGGTGGGCGACTCACTCTCGGCCGGGCGCCGGCGTAGGCGTTAGGCCTAGCGCCGCCGCCACGATACCCAAGTGACGATCGGCCCTAAAAGGCCTAAATTTTGCCCCACCTGTGTGCGAGAGCTACGCACAGGTAGCTGTCGACTTCGGGAAGCCAAACGCGGCTGTGTTGACGGGGTTGCGGTCGAAGATCCGTGGCTCCAGCCAAAAATTGGCAGAGCCGATGCACTGACGTCCTCTCGAGGCGGCGGCTGCGTTCCCTCTCAAATGGGTGGGGATGCTCTCCAGCGACCACCTGAACGTCCAACGTGGACTAGTAGGGCGAGCTCGCTTGACAGCCTTCCTCAGCGGAGCCTCGACAAAGGGAACCGACCCTGTTAAAGAAGGTGGAAGACTGTCTGACGATGGAGGAAACCACCTGAAGACCGCGAAGATTACTCCTTTTAGAGCACAACTAAATGTTTTCCTCCTCCTCTTCCTCCTCAAGTTATTGCATACAGTGGACAAAAAAGTAATCGTTTAACAGATATTTTTGCTGGGTCATCTTTGGATTTTTTTTTGAAACGCATGTCTGGAGGCGTCGATGACGCTGTGCTACAGTCGTCGCATAAATACGTTGATCTAGTTGAAAAAGCAAGTAAGATTTAAGCAACGAATAGTCATTACGTTCGCTGTTCATTTTAATATATTGTAGTTGACTTCAGTGCTTAAGAAAAAAATATTTTCTTTGCGATGTCAGTGCATGCACATTTGTGTCCTCTCATGTTTGATAAAAGTGCTTGATTTTGAGGAAAGGATAGGGCGCAGTAATTGTCTAACATATCTCGGCGGAAAATGAAGCTTCGTTTTGAGGAAAGGAACGGGCGCAGTAACTGCCTAGCCTATCTCAATGGAACCCGCCGCGGTGGCTCAGTGGTTAGAGCATTCGGCTACTGATCCGCCAGAGTTCCCGGGCTCGAACCCATGAAGGTAAGTCGCCCGTGTGCTGTGCGATGTTAGGGCACGTTAAAGGTGGTCGAAATTATTCCCGAGCCCTCCACTACGGCAACTATTTCTTTCTTTTCTTTCTTCATTCACTGCCTCCCTTATCCCTTCCCTCAAGGCGCGGTTCAAGTGTCCAACGATATATGAGACAGATACTGCGCCAATTCCTTTCCCCCAAAACCGATTATTATTATTCTTAACTTTCCGTTTTCTCTTTCCTCTTTCCCTCCCGCTTATCCCTTCGTTTACGGCGCGGTTCGGATGTCCACCGAGATATGTGAGACGGTTACTGCGCCATTTCCTTTCCTCAAAAACCAAACAAAAGAACTGAGCCGACGGCGTTAATAGACTTCTTTGGCGTTCAAAACCTTACAAAGAACTTTCATTTTCACGAAAGGAAAGGCGCACAATTCTCCGTGGGTCAGTGGAGACCGCAATCTCGCTTTTGCTTTGTATATCCTGGATTAGCGAGGCTTATCCACATTAGTTTTTGATATGAAAAGCGGGCATTTCCCTGCCAAGGGGCTCATGCAATCGGGCTCGTCTCCGCCGGGAGGAAAGTTCCCGGGTTCGAACCCGACCGCAGCGGCAGAGTTTTTATGGAGGCGAAAAGCTAAGGCACCCGTGTGCTGTGCGATGTAAATGCCCATTAAAGATCCCCAGGTGGTCGAAGTTATATCGGAACCCTCCACTACGGAACCTCTTTCTTCCTTTCTGCTTTCACTCCCTCCTTTATTTTTTCCTTACGGTGCGGTTCAGGTGTCCACCGATATATGAGACATATATATACTGCGCCATTTTCTTTGTTCAACAAGAAAAAATTTATTATATTTATTATTATTATTATTATTATTATTATTATTATTATTATTATTATTATTATTATTATTATTATTATTATTATTATTATTATTATTATTATTATTATTATTATTATTATTAATCCGCCGAAAGGGGTGCGCAGTGCCAGTGCACCACGTTTGCACAACCCCGATGGATCGAAGCCCGACGCGAACAGATCTAAAGCGTTAGTTAGGCCGCGTTTCGGGAGCTTGTAGATGTTTACCGACCAATTGGATAAGTGTCCTCTAGCCGTATCCCCTGTATTGGTCCCTACTCCGACTAGCGTTGCTCGCAAAACCGTGCTGAAGTTCCCGTATTACCTTTTCGATTGAATCCTCACTTCTTTCGGTAGCTGTGGGCAACGAATGCAGCTTGCAGGGACCTGGCTGGAAAGCGGCGCTGTTATCCATATGCTTGCCTGAAGCGAAGCCCTGCCTCGCCGTGCGCCGCCGGAGTGGCTCTAGGCCTAGCGCGTTGGCGTCGCCTAGGAGGTCATCAAAGGCAGCTTTGCAAAAAATAAGGAGCCCTCACGCCCAGCGAAGTTCTCCAAGAGGTCCAAGAAGTGTTTAGCCAGGCCTGAAGTCAAGTTACACGGAGCCCATGTAGAGCGCTGCGCTCGGATCCTTTTAAGAGTGCTCTCTTGACTGATTCATGATTCACTCTGACTGACGTATATGTGCGGTTGTGCTTATGCGTTGTTGGCAAACAGAGCTTCAGAGATAACATCAACGCACGCACGGAAACATTTTTTGAAACTCATTCAAGCATTAGCAACCGGATATAGCGTTTCCAGGAGAAAATCGCCGAGGCTTTGAAGCCCGCCGCTCATGGAAGGCGCCTGTAAAAGAATATGGTAGCTTTGGGACTCGACCTCCTTGAGGGCTAATCAGGCGCACGGCTACTGAGCTGGACTACCCGGGTTCGAACCTGAACGTAGCGGCTGCCTTTAGATGGAGGGGAAAGGCGCGTGCTTTAGAACTCGTTACTTGGTGGGGGAGAGTGAACGACGGGAGTGAACTGACCGTTAATTTCGAGAAAAGGAGTTACGCAATAACCTTTTTGCTTCACGGTTATCACTTCCATATCAATGGCATTACGCGTATCACTGCGTAGCCCGATACGCATTACGCGTTACGGCTTCCCTAAATAGCTTGTACAAAGCTAACAAACCTTTCGCTCTGAAACTACAAGGTAGTATGCATCGTTGAATAATCATGGTACAAAGAGGTAAAGAAACGTGCACCTCCAAAAAAGGGTTATCAGGATTACACTGTATTGCCAAGCGTTATGCTCTAAACGCAGCACGTTTGGGGAAGGCAAGAAGTAGAAATGCCTAGCGGGTCCAACAAAGGGAGATTGAGCTGGATACAATTGCTGTAAAAGTGCAACACGGGAAGATGTCAAAGTGCATGGAAAGGCAGTGCACCACATTACATTTATTGGCACTCCTCGCGAAACTAAAGCACAATATTCAATTATTTTCGCTTCGCAACAGCTTTAAAACAAATGCTGCAACGGGAAATCACAAGGTGTGCCGGCGAGCTCTGTCTATCCGCAATGCCACTGGTGTAATCGTCCTTTTTATTTCCTCACGCACGTAGTGTCCGTAAATTTGCCTGATGTCAACTGGGTGAAACTCTGACGAAGGCAATTGACCAGACCCACAGCTATGCTTCATTATTTCAGTAAAGCTTCACAAAATATCCTCATTAAGTGGGAATGCGCATGCAGCTGCGCTTCGCGAGTTACAGCGATGTCAGTCTGTGTGGGGCTGAAAACGTTTACTGATACGGAGCACTTTTGGGACACGTCGGCCCCAAGACCCCCGCAGGGTTTTCCAATCCTCCCAGCTGTCGAGATGATCCAGGCCCCGCGGTGGAGAGTCTACCAGCCTTTGAAATAGGTTGTAGACAAAGGTAGGCGTTGGGAGGTGTCGGATGGCGTTTAATAGTAGCACGACCTATAATGAGTGAAGGGGAAGGTTCGCGTCTTTAGGCGCTGCCATTGCGATCGGCCGCTATTGCCAAGGGAAGGGTGGGATAGGGGTAAAGCTGTCTCTCGGCTCGGTAGGCCAGCTTAAGCTCATTGAAACTTCGCATGTGCTGCCGGTAGAACTCCAAAGCGGGGGCTGTTGTAAGTAACTGGAATTCACAAATTATTGCAAGCTTTTCCCACAGCAACATCTCGTCACGCTCTATATCCGACAGTCAAATTTTATCACATTTATCTTCACAGAACGACGCAATAGTGAGGAGGAGTTTTTGCTGACACGAAACACTCTGCATAACTATCTAATGGTGTCGCATTCAAATTTCGACCACTTGTGGATCTTCAACGTGCGCTGACATCGCACAGCACGCGGACGAAACAAAATTGTTATTGGCGAAAGGACAGGGCGCAGTATCTGTATCAAACCTCGGCTGACCCCTGAACCGCGCGCCGTAGTAAGTCGTTTTTATTAAAATAATAATAAAAAGGAACGAAAAGATTTTTGCTAGCCCCGGCATCTGCCATCGATACTGAAGCACCAGAGATGGGGCACCCGAAGCGGTGGCTCAGTGGTTAGGGCGCTCGACTACTGATCCGGAGTTCCCGGGTTCGAACCCGACCGCGGCGGTTCCGTTTTTATGGAGGAAAAACGCTAAGGCGCCCGTGTGCTTTGCGATGTCAGTGCACGTTAAAGATCCCCAGGAGGTCCAAATTATTCCGGAGCCCTACACTACGGTACCCCTTTCTTCCTTTCGTTTTTCCCTCCCTCCCTTATCCCTTCCCTTACGGCGCTGCTCAGGTGACCAACGATATATGAGACAGATACTGCGCCATTTCCTTTCCCCCAAAACCAATTATTATTATTATGAGATGGGGCAGCGGAAATAAAGGATAGAAGGCAAAATGGAGAAATGAAATGAAAGAAGTGAGGGGACAGGAAGAGAGGATGGAGGGAGATGTAATGTACAGAAACTATTTACACAATGAGAAATGTGTCCAAGTTATGCACGTGCTCAGTTCATGAAGGAGCATTAAAAACACACGCGCACAGCATTCTATTGACTACAACTGGAATGGGGCGTCCAGTTGTTAATCGTCCAAGGTAGAACTCTCGGAGCGTTCGGTCACTGCGTGTAACTACCTACCTGGCGGATAACAGACGGGACGTCAAGCCCATCTGTTCGAGGTACGCACAGAGGCTCACCAAGGTTCACTCACGTGTGCGCGCACTGCCCTGCGGCGGCAATGGCGTCTTGAGGAAGTCTGGTAGTGTGCCCAGCGCCCTATAGACCGCGAGCCTATCGCAACGAATATCGGCGTACCCGGCACAGTGAAGGAGCAGGTGCTCTAATGTTTCCACAGCACCGCATCCGTCACACACAACACTCGTCGCGATTCCGTGACGCTCCCGTCGTTCCCCGGGCGACACGCAGCCAATGTGCGCGCGGAGGATCATTGCACGTTGCGACCGCGTAAGTGCGCGACAGCCGTTGATGCCCTCGATGCGCTCACCTCCTGCGATGCGTGGGTCGGGGTGCTGCTTTCGGTGATGGTCGTGGATAACCTCAAGCGCACGTCCTCCAGCGCAAGGGGCAAATCACTGGGAGGTAGTTGATGTGCGGAGGTCGCGAGGTCCTCAGCTTCTTCGTTGCCGGCAATGCAGCAGTGACCGGGTACCCACTGTGCACGCACGGCGCATCCTCTCTGCGCGAGGCGTTCGATGCGAGAGCGAATGTCCCCCACTAGTGGGGTACCGCGGCCGTTAGATTGCAGGCGGCTGAGGGCGGCGCGAGATTCGCACAGCAGAGCACTCCTGCGGCGGCGGAGGACCGAGGGTGAGCAGCAGGTCCAGCCCGAGCCGGATCCCCATCAACTCCGGAATGTTGCGTGTTGCTGACTGTGCAGTCGCAGGGTGGGGACGGTAGCCGCCGCTGCTAGGGAGCAGCTGTCGCGGGCCACTGAGCCGTCGGTGTACACAACCGCGCGCTCTAAGTGAAGGGATAAAGGAGGGACTGAGAGAAGAAAGGATGAAACAGATGCCGTAGTGGACGGCTCCTGATTAATTCCGTCCACCAGGGGATCTTTAACGCGCACTGACATCGTACAGCACACGGGCGCCTTTGCGTTTCTCCTCCATCCAAACGCGGT
Organism: Amblyomma americanum; assembly: GCA_030143305.2. Lineage (NCBI taxonomy): Eukaryota > Metazoa > Arthropoda > Arachnida > Ixodida > Ixodidae > Amblyomma > Amblyomma americanum. Next base: position 105,966 of record JARKHS020010952.1, on the reverse strand, counting down.
CGCCGCGGTCAAGATCGAACCCGGGCGCAATTTCGCGTTTAGAAAATTTTTTTTCTTTGAGACAGGAAATGGTGCAGTGTGTGTCTCACAATCGGCGGACACCTCAACCGCGCCGTGAGGAATAGGATAAAGGAGGGAGTGACGGATGAAACGAAGAAAGAGGTGCCGTAGTGGAGGGCTCCGGAATAATTTCGACCACGTGATGGAATACACGAAGATGGAATACACGCAGAAGTAAAAAAAAATTGGCAGCGACTAAGCTCAGCTATGCCAGGATGTACGTAGCGAGAGCTGTAGTTCTTCGCTGGTTACCCATGTTGTCGAGTTCGTCCTCATGACTAAAATGTTAAGCATTGAAGAAGTTATCGGTGACACATAGTGTTTGTTTATTCAAATGTTTTGACAGAGAGAAACACTGCCCGATGATAGGTAAACACGCAGTTGTCTCAATGCTTCCTGCACATTATTCAGACTGGTTGCTTTCTCTCAGATACACAAGGTCAATCTTTCCGGTCCAGTATCCGGAGAACCCAGTTTCAAATCCGACCGCGTCGGCTGCGTTTCGATGGAGGCAAAACGTTAAAAGGAAGGTCAAACGGTTTTCAAGTTGCATGGAACGCTGTGGTTGGGAAGAAAGTACCTTGAAAATCATGTGTGTACTTTTTTTCTCGATTCTCTCTGCAAACAGAGCTGCGATCGCTTCTCAAAAACCCGCCGCCGGCACGCCCTCGTTACTTCCGGAAGCGCTGCGTGGAGGGACTGTAGAGAGGGAGAACTGGCAGAAGTGACGCCATTCACGTAGAGTCAGCCGGCCGTCCGGCTGCGCTTGCTTCGCTGCGGCCCGCGCTTTAGCGAACCGCAGATCAACGTAATCTTCTGCCAGTGCTGTTTACTTTTTTCGTTCGGGCGGTCCGTGTAATGCTTGAAGCCTGTATATAAACCAGTTGTGGCATGGTACTTTTTTCGAACTGCGCTCAGCACACAGCGCGATAGAATCCGTCGATTGTTCTCCCCCAGCCTCTTCCACGTTTACCATACAATCTGGTGGTACACAGCGTGCTGAAACTGCGCGCAGAAAATATGTGCATCAGTATTTCTCTTTTCGTTATAATACTATCTTACTTGTTTTTAAACTCTGTGCCTTTTCCAGCTGGTCCACATCCATGGTGAGCTAAAGCCACTTCCAGCACTGTCTTTAAGGCCCAGTCTTGAACTCCTTTGAGCTCGTTACATACTGTCTGCCATTTTGCTTTTTTCTGGTTGCTTGCACCTCATGGCAGCACAAGATATTCTCTTAATCTTTCATCAGCGCGCAGCAAACACAGCTGCACCTAACTGAACAAAGAAGCGATTATATAAGCCTAGTATACGTGAGCAAAGCAAACATTTCCATTCATGAGCGCTTGGTCATGGCCGACGATCGACAATGGCGCCAGAATTCATACAAATTTGTCCTTGAGTCACAAGGGCAAAGTTGTCGAGTCGCCTTATGCATACATGTACGTCATCCAAAAGTAATTCTGGTTATATCGATACGCAGCAGCAGCAACTATATCTCGCAGCATACTAGTTTTGATGAGCAGCACAGGGAGCTCTGAAACGCAGCCATAAAGCGCACACGGGAGCTTCCTGCCGATCGCCTTGTCTCTTCGCGCTGCAATACAGCAGTGAACCTATTCCAATTCACCCAGTTTGCCATTCTTTTGTAGTTCTAAAAGGCCTTCGGGAATAATTAGGCACGTACTTATAAATAAATGAACAAACAAATGCTTTACCTCGCGCGACTCGTCTAAGCATGTCGGTGTTCTTATTTAGATCATGTTTACAGGAGTTACAAGAAGTTCGCCCAGAGAGGAAAAAAAGCAGCGAAAAAAAGACACAGTACGAGGAGAAGACACACACAGACTGTTTCCGGAAAGAAGTTTGTGGATAGGATTTTATGCCTCGGCGGTACATTACAACGTCCCGGCGCAATTTCCTTTTATTTTCATTGCCACTTCCACATTCACCTACACAAAATATATGCACGCGCATGCACCTACGTAAAACATACGTATCCGTCGAGATTTTGTTTTGGTGTTAACCTGGTAGGACGTGAAGGGCCCATAATGGGTTAATGAAATTTTTAACGTGCACTGACATCGCACAGCACACGGGCGCCTTAGCGTTTTTTTTTATGGAGGAAAAACGCTAAGGCGCCCGTGTGCTGTGCGATGTCAGTGCACGTTAAAGATCCCCAGGTGGTCGAAATTATTCCGGAGCCCTCCACTACGGCACCTATTCTTCCTTTCTTCTTTCACTCCCCCCTTTATCGCTTCCCTTACGGCGCGGTTCAGGTGTCCAAAGATATATGAGACAGATACTGCGCCATTTTCCTTTCCCCAAAAAAACCAATTATTATTATTATTGCAGGCGCCGCCATGCGGTCGCTTCTCTATGAGCTTCCTAACTCGCGGTGGCACGAGTTTTCTGTTTTGTCTGTAGTTCTCCACGATTTCGGAATAGGTTTGAGCGCGCTCGTCCAGGTTCGGACAGTATGGCGCTTCCGCGGTTAACCGGAAGCAAAGAATATGGGAATGCGCTGACTACCCCGGTGTCGACGAAGATATTGATAGCAGAGGAAGCTGGGAGCCCCCGCTGCACAGCGAAGAACCCGCTTGACAGAAAAAAGCCAATCCGCCTGGTGGCTGAGGCCGCGAAGAGATCAAATCTCTTTGTTAGCCTATAGTCATGGATGCTCCGGCCCTCGCCCTCCGCGCCTGCTTGCCGGGGCGGTGAGCAGTAAGGTGTCTCCATTTGCGGTGAAAACAAAAACTGTCATTCATCCATCCATCCAGTCGAGATTTCCAACACGGGAAAAGGTCGCGACTCTGCGGCATCGTTGGTTCCGCCGTTTTCAGAAGCTGCTGATGGTTCGAACATGCAAGGTGAATGTCCAAACTTTACAACACTGCTTGAATTATCCATAATTTCCAAAACGTAGTCCTTAAAACCCAGCTGAAGCAACGCTACGCAGCAACGCTGTCGCTACCGGCCGGACGTCACGATGGTCCCGACCAATCGCGGGTAAGAGCGGCGTTCACTCGGCGCCCTGAGGCGATGGGGCGTGTTTTCCTCTAAAAAACAGCTTTTTGCGTTTATTTCCGCTCTTTTTGAATGAGATATACTTTTCAGCGGACTAAAAGCTATAAAATGACGTAGAAAAATCTTTTATTTTCGAATAGTGCTTCAGCGTCCCTTCAATGTGCTCGCTCGTTGTGCGACGTCAGTGCACATTAAAGATCCCCAGGTGGTCGAAATTATTCCAGAGCCCTCCAATACGGCACCTCTTTCTTTCTTATTTCAGTCCTGTCTTTATCCCTTCCTTTACGGCGCGGTTCAGGTGTCCGCCGATAGAGTGAGACAGATACTGCGCCATTTCCTTTCCCCCAAAACCAAATTTTCATAAAATGCCGGTGCACTTTGATGCGTTAAGCGGTGGTGGTGGAAACTTTATTAGACAGAGGGAAGTTTAGGATGCGCAGGTCCTTGTGTCCTCGCACGGCCCCACTGCACTCAAACGTTCATGTCCCGGCGGCTGATGATGCTGGCACCACAGCCTGTGGCGATGGCTTGCTTGGTCGGGTGTTCGGAGCGCAGTGGGTCTCCTAAGCCTCCCAAGTGGTAGGGTGCTCCAGGCCCCTTTGTGGGAGGATCCACCGGGCAGAGGAAAAGGATATGATCGAGAGTGGTTTTGGGGTGGTGGCAAAGGGTACAGGAGGGGTTTTGTGGACTCGGTGATAGCGTGAGCGTGTATAAGTGGAGGGTAAGGTGCGTGTTTGGAGTGGCCTCCAAAAACGCCTGGTGATAATTGTCCAGGGAGGAATGGAGTGGCGGGTACAACCGACGCTCGGCTTAGGAGGCCTGCGTCAGTTCACTGAATGAATGCGTGCGCTCCTGTATAAACCACAGATCGGAGGCCGGCGGTGCCCGGTTGAGAGAACCTCGGGCTAAAGCGTTCACAGCCTCGTTTCCGGGATTCCCGGAGTGGGCAGGCACCCATATGAGCTCCATGTGGCGGGGCGGGCGTGCGCCGAGGGAGTTCAGTATGTGAAATGCAGGGACGTGAAATCTCCCGCGGGCAAAATTTAGTATGGCAGTTTTAGATTCCGATGGTATATACCGGGCCTCCGTGCGCGTGATGGCTAGGGCAACAGCGGCCTCTTCAGGTTCCTCCGAAATGGCAGTGGGGATATGTGAAGGGTGGCAATCGGTTGTAGGGAGGGGTTCGTGATGACTACAACCGCGTCCTCGTCTCTACGTGCGGCTTCTACCCACACGGCATCCGGTTTCATGTCATAGTGTGTGTGGAGCACCCGTGCGCGAGCTCTGCGGCACGGTTCGTGGTAGGGGGGTGTGTATGTTTTTGGGGAGAGGCTTAATAAGTAGTTTGCGGTGAAGGAGGGGGAGGACCTAGAGCTGCTAGGATCCGTGGCTGGTATCCTGATACCGTGGGTGTGTAGGATGTGTCTGCCGGTGGTGATTCTCGCGAGACGTATGTATTGTGTCTGTCGGTGGGTCTCGATAAGCTCACTATATAGTTGTGTAGGCCTAACTGGAGCTGTTTTCCGGTTGAGGTATTAAGGGATAGATGTAGTGCTGTCTTCAATGCTGTTCGGATTATAACATCCAGGGTGGATATTTCTGTGCCCTGGAGTTTCCGGTAGGGGAGCGTGAAGAGAAAGCGGCTGAGGAAAAATGCATGAATGAGACGACATAGGTCATGCTCCTTCATGCCCCGGTGGTCTCCAGAAATTCGGCGGATTAGGTGCGATATCGGCACCTCCGTCTGCTTGAGGTTTTGGATGGCGAGAGTGTTTTTCCCGTTGTTCTCGATGTAGATGCCCAGTACCCAGAAATTGTGTACCTCCGGGATGTACCGGTTTTCCAGTGTCACGGTTATGGGGGTTGTGGGGCAGTTTCGGTTTGAGGGTTGGAGTACGAGGAGCTCCGATTTCTCCGGAGAGCATGATCGTCTGATACCCCGTGAATGTGTTTGGGTGAGGGTGGCTGCCGACAGCAGAGAGTCCATCTATGCTCTTTGTCTATCACTGACTAGGGTTGTATATAGCGTGATATCATCAGCATAGAGTGTATGCCGAAGGTGAGGAGGGATGGTTTGTAGTTTGCGGGCAAGGGGACTGAGTGTGACATTGAAGAGAAAAGGGGAGTGGACAGACCTCTGGGGAATGCCAACCCCACTAAGGGTGTATGGGCGGGATTTCTGTGAACCGAATTGAATTTCGGACATGCGGTTTGTAAGGAATGCCTGAATATAAGTGTACATACGTTCACCTATGTTCAAGGGGGAGAGCGCCGCCATGGTTGCTTTGGTCTAGGCGATCAAAGGCCTTAGGCGAAGACAGGTGCGAGGACAGCTTTTGTGTGGCCCGCTATGAGGAGTCAAAAATATCCTATGTGAGCTGGAGCATGGCGTCCTGTGCCAACAGGTGGGGACGGAAGCCCACCATGCTGTGCGGGTAGAGGTCTTGCTCTGTCATGTGTTGGGTGAGTCGGCCGAGTGCGACATGCTCCAAAAGCTTGCCCAGGCATCATATTAGTGAGAAAAGACGAAGATTTGCAGGTTTAAAGTGTTTTTGGCGCTTGGGTATGAATACGATTTAGGCGTGACACCAGGATTTCGAAAGGGTGCCCTCCTGCCAGCATGTGTTGAAGTACCCCATAAGCTGTGCAATCGACTGACCGTCCAAATTTCGGAGCATGCTATTGGAGATACGGTGAACTCCTGGATTGGAGTCAGAGCGGACAGTCAGGAGGGCCGCTCTGACTTCTGCTTCCGTAATCTCCACGTCGAGATTGGCATTCGGTGTGCCTGCATCGCGGGGCAGGAGGTTTGAGGTACCGGGAGTTGTATGCGTGTTCCTAAGTATGTCGATGAGTGCGTCGTGAGAAAAGTCGGTCCTGTGTATAAGGCGCGTGACTTGGTGTTGTGTGGCTGTTTTTGGATTGCGTGGGGTCAATTAATTGGCGGAGGGGTTGCCAACTGCGTTTGGAGGAGAGATTTCCAGCCATACTGTCGCAAATCTGTCACCAGTTGGATCGCAGAGCTCCTCATAGGGCTTAGTAATTTGTCTTTGCAGTGCGACTAGCCGGTTTTTAAGGTCCGATTGAGCTTTTGCCCCTTTACAGCTGTCTGTGATGCTATGGTGGGCCTCCCATAGGTGGGCCAGGCGAGCCCCAAGCAGCCCAATATTTCAACAGGATGGTCCCATCCTGGTCCGTTGTAGGGCCAGCTTTGCCGATACAGTTCCAATTTTGGGCAATTACTTGTGCTGCTTGGGGCGTTGAGGGTGGGCATATTTGGTGTTGGGTGAAGGGTTCGAGTGTGTGCAGAGACATCGTCCATGAGTGATGCCACCAACTGGTCGATGTGTGTAATGGGAGCGTCAGGAAGGGCCGCCCGTGCGACGCGGACCGCATCCCAGTTGGTGAGTGTGTGTTAGGTGAAGGGTGGTTCTTTGTAGGGTACTGTAACAAAGAGGATGCAATGATCGCTACCTATGTGTGATGTGTTGTGTTCCACCTAATACCCGCACGGTTTTGGCTCGGTGTCATTTCCGGGCTGGCGTCAGCACTGACACTGTTGACAATTCTTGTGGGAGAGTTAAAGTTGTGTATTGTGAGGCGGAGCTCTTATACGAAGGACCAGAGTCGCCTTTCTCGTCCCGTGGTGGTGCGGTAGGCCCAGTCAGTATGCTGGCTGTTGAAGTCCCCTCTGATAATAAATGAATGCTTGACTGCAATACGATGGTGATCTCGCAGTAGCCTTCGTAATTAAGCCATTGGATCAGGCGGTTGGTGGTATATATTTGCACTAAAAATAGATGGTGTGGAGTGTGCACCTCGTATGATTTCTGCGACCACGCAGGGCGTCCCAGAGGTGATCTGATGCGTTTTGTGTGTAATGGAGCGATGTCTGAGTGCGGAAGCCCTGGGTGTCTTCGTTGCGTCCGAGTGAGCGGATGTGTGGCTGGGAAGTGTGGCAGAGGCATGTCTGTCCTGAAGGAGGAGGTTTGGGGGCGTGAGAAGTGTGGGGGGGAGGAGTTGGAGGGGTGCGCGCTTGCCCCAGAAGCGGCAGCAGTTTCATTTCAGAATTGATAAGGAATTAGGTGTTCGCTCCACCATACTGTAGCTTGGGTGGGTTGAGGGTAGGCTAGTTGGGTAGGGGGTTCTGCGGGTTACGTGGGCGTGATTGATGGCGCCGACTGGTTAGGTGCAGCGAGGGAAGGGCCTGCTCTATTTTATAGAGGCGGGCGTCGTACCGCGCAAGGCTCGTCTCAATGGTGTGCACCATGCGCGTAAATGCCGCTTCAATTTGTTGCTCGAAGCGTGCTGTGCGATGTCAGTGCACATTAAAGATCAACAGGTGCTCTATAATATTCCGAAGCCGTCCTCTACGGCAACTTTTTATTTCTTCTTTCGCTACCCCTTTCCTCCTTATCCTTATGGTACGGTTCGGGTGTTCACCGAGATGAGGTAATCACTGCACAGTTTCCCTTCCTCAAACTGCCTATTTTAATAATAATAATAATTGTTTTTTTGGGGAAAGGAAATGGCGCAGTATCTGTCTCATGTATCTTTGGACACCTGAACCGCGCCGTTATTGAAGGGATAAAGGAGGGAGTGAAAGAAGAAAGGAAGAATAAGTGCCGTAGTGGAGGAAGGCTCCGGCATAATTTCGACCACCTGGGGATCTTTAACGTGCACTGACATCGCACAGCACACGGGCGCCTTAGCCTTTTACTCCATAAAAACGCAGGCACCGCGGTCGGGTTCGAACCCGGGAACTCTGGATCAGTAGTCGAGCGCCCTAACCACTGAGCCACCGCGGCGCGCTTATTTTTCAAAGTTCAATTTTCATTGTACAGCATTCTGCTTTTTTGAACACGACAGCATTAAGGACCTGGCTTCGCAGAGAAGCCGGTGTCGGCGGCGTTGGCCGTCCACGAAAAACACTCCTCCTCGCACTCCTCCGCCTCCTCTTTTTCCTTCCCTTACGGCACAGTACTTGTTTCCAGCGAGAATATTGAGACTTTCGTCATTTACTTTCCTTGAAGCCAATTTTCCTTACATTTCCTTCCTTTACGGCACGGTTCCGGTGTCCACCGAGATATGTGAGCCTGGCGTCCTTTCCTTAAATTATCCAACAGGCCACGCATCGTGCCGAACGGGTGATGGCGTACCATGCACACCTTGGCAACGCCTCAACCCGCTGTCGCGTCTCACTCTTAAAGACGAAGCTTAAGCGTCCTCCAATTTTTTTTTCTATTTGTCCTCTACACAGTAAAGCAAAATGAAGAGTAAAAATAATATCTACACTCCGTCTAAAAATCAGATTCTCATTAGACATTTAATAAAACTTCGATGCAACGCCGCCAGTACAGAGTCAGCGTTGAAAGTAAGAGAGTGTTCTACTTAGACGTTGAATTTGTTGAGAAGAAGCCTCTTACTCGACCACTAATTTTTTGTGCGCTAAAAGCATTAGCTATTGGTCCCTAATCAAGTAAGCACCGGCTCCATTCGCAGTGTCATCCTCTCTCGTCTTTGATTCGGGTTCTGTTTGTTTGTGGTTCGCCACCAGTTGGTTTTGTAACTAATTGTCTCGGCCAGATATATTATGGGCTCCTACGTACCCTTTCCTGTACACATTCATTGCTGGTCTGGCGGTACAATAAACTTCAATATTTCTATTTAATAAGCGTATGGAGCTATGACTAGCCAGCCTGTCTTCATAAACTTCTTTATTTTTATGAACTCTTCCAAAACTTGGGATCACTTAAGTTCAAATATGGCGCTATAGTTTCAAAGTGTCCGCGTGGTCAGTTCGGGATTATTGGCACACCATTACGCAAATATCGGCCGCTTTTCAGGTGACATCACATCCCGCTGTATTGCACGTCATTGCACATAATAATCCGCGACGCTAATGAGTGGCCCCAAAATTTATGTTTTCTGTTAATGTCATTTGCGCACACTGCTGTGCGACGCGCTTGTACAAATCCTCTGTTTATTCAACTGAACGAACATTATCAATGATGAACAAGTAGAGTGCCCTGCTCAGACTGAAGGGACACCGGTCGACTTCCGCTTGACAACCTTCTCTAGCAAAGGCTCAGCCCGGATTACGGAACTCGCTCTAAAGATGTAGAGCGTGACGTCAAAATGACGACAGCATGACGATAAGGCGAGCGTCAGCGCGTGACGAAACGCGGAATCAACCAATGGCTATTAGAATGCCCCCCGGAAGCGTTTATCTGCACGACAAGAGGCCTACTTGCGCGGCAAGGGGCCGTATGCTAACTTTTTTATAAGAACACGAAGTGAATAAAATAAATATTGCTTCATCCGTTTATAAAAAAATGCATTTCGCTTTCACTCACATGAAGCAAAACAAGAACATTAACATTTGCAAATAACTGCTTTCGTGGGCAACTTTTGTTGCCCTCAGGGCGCACTGGCAGTGTAACAGTAAACATGGCGGCCTTCAAGAAAACAGCTGATCCAACGGCTAGTTCCTGCTTTTTTACACGTCATCTAAAATCAAGGTTCTATTTGGTTGTCCCAAGTGCGCGGAGAACACTTATCGAGCCCAGTGAAGGCCACGAGCCTCCAGAAAATAACCTGCAAGAAACGTCGTGCGCTAAAATCGACGAAGACAACTTGGGGAAGCCTGTGTTATTGGTTAAAAATTCCATATGCTAAGCATATGATTTGGGTTCCGTTTCTTTTGCTTAACGAAATACCAGACGACCACGAAGCATGCTTTGTTGGGTGAAACCAAGTTTTTTGGCTTTAAAAACTTCTGACTCAAATGATTCAGTTGGGAAGGAGCAAGAACCAAGCAACGCTTTTGGGCGCACACTATACCCTTGCTTGTTTTCGTTCGTTCTTGGCTTTCTTATAAGTTGCTGCAGCGCGCCACAAGCATATGCTCCTGTAAAATCATATTAGCCCGAACGCAGAGCAAAGGATTTTACCTGTTATTCCCTGTTTTCGAAAAACGGAACAGAAACTGCATATAATGCCTGTTTCTTTTTCCCGCTGTGTTCGCTGCTGCAATTCTTTGCGCGGGAATTCTAATCTCGAAATGGCGCCAACGCGAAGAATGTCGAGCGAGCAAGAGCAAATCATAATAGAGTTTATGGAGAGCCATCCGCTCTTGGCTCGGGCTTCTGCCGACCTAACAAACTCATACACAGCGGTGTAAAAGCGCGAGCTGCGGAACCAGCTCGCGTCGATTCTCAACAACGAGGTGCCGGCCGTTTAAAAACATGATGTCTGTACATTGCGCCTTACGACCACTGTTTATTTCATCTATGATTTAGTTTAGTCTCGGAGGAGGTGCAGGAATGCATAAACTAGAGGTTCAGCAATATTGATTGCTTCTCTTTTGCTAGCGCTCTATTAGTTTCATGGTTCGCCAGTACCAACCAGCCGCACCTTTTACCCTGTTACAGCAGAGGAGATGAACGGGGACAACAAGCAAGTTGTCGACAAGACACACTGAGCCCCACAGACCATGAGTTGGCTTGCCATTATTCAAGCTCCATGCTACCCTTTCTGGCAGCTGCTTGAACATAATAGCACTATCGTTTCTGACAGCATTTGCAGCAGTAGCAAAATAACTGCAGTGAAGTTGACTATCCACAATGCTTTCTCTCTCTTTGGCTTTGCCACGCTGTGCAGATTGTTTATTTCTGTTGCAGTGAGGCTTGCATATATCCCAGTAGTCTAACAATTGTGTGCATGAAATACGCTACAACAATGCTGCCCCAGATTCCTGTCCTGCATATTTGTGTCAAGATCTCTAATACAATCTACAAAATGCTTTGCTTATTCCACCTCATGATGCATTGCGTGATGGGCACATTTCCCTTCCCGACAGTTACACCGGTGCCCTCACAGCAGCAGACACCATAGCCCCCACTGCAGCCCTTCTCGCGTGCCACGCCCAGCCTTCTTGAGAAGCGACTGCAAAACGATGAAGCCGATGAGGAGTTGAGCTAGACACTGTATGAATCTCGTCGTTTGGCAGAACTTACTAAGGTCCGGAATCCCCAGGACGCTGCGTTTCAGCAGAGCATGGTGGAGGTGTGTACTCAATGTGCACACTGCACTTTGCAGGGTCGAAACTATCACCTTGAGCATAAATATCAGTGCTCTTTTTTGAGCCCCTCTACTTCTGTTTTGATGCCTCTTGTGGGGCGTGGTTGGGACAGCTGAGTTTATGAAACTGACACGAGTCTTCTGCAACCACAGTTTGTCCAAAATACCTCAGCACCTGACTTTTTACATAAAACATAAGCGAGATCTAAAAAATGGTCGTCACTAATAGTTTGTAATTGGAGCTTGTGTACATGCAAGCCATACGGGAGGTGGCAGAGGCTGTGCGGCCTACAAATAGGCAGCAAGAGATGCTCATCCGGAACGTGAACCTACTGACCCTGATCTTACAAAAGCAGCTTGATCCACCTGCACCGCATTGAATTGTTCATTTCTATTTGCATTAATTGCGTGTTTTAATAATTATGAAATAACAGCTTCATGTTTATATTTATCCAAGAACATTATTTACTTCTCTGCAGGGTGCAGACACATTGAACTACTTTTAGTTTGCTTATTAAAATTTGCGTTTCTTGTGTATATTTTTATTTACATTATTGGCTTCTCTGCCAGTTGCAGAGACGTACCATTTTAGTTTGTGTTTTTGAAGTGCTGATTTTCTTTGTTTCTATTTACGTTATTTGCTTCTCTGGCAGGTTTCTGTTTATGTATTTACTCAAGATCACCTCTGTCATGTCATATAGCATCATTTTTTTATTTGTAGTAAGCTCTACAGGCCCAGACGCTTCACACACTTTATTTTCTTCCATTTACGTATCTTAAGCTCTGTCAGGTGTGGAAGCCTCATATACTGTTGTTATTTTCCATTTCTTTCAATTGTTTGCCTGCAGCGTTGGCAGCTGCACAAGGTGCAATTTCTAGTGTCTGTTTTCTTTCATTCCCAAGTGCAATATGTGGGGCGAAGTGTTCTGAAGGGACTGTAGATAAGATGGGCGTCATAATATGAGGATTTTGGATAAATTTTGAACACTTCGCTTTTGTGCTTGTTAAGTTTGTTCGCATGTTCCTGAATCGTTTTTTTCGCATCAATTTTGCTGCTTTTCCGTACAGTGTCCTTTGTGTGCATTGTAACATTTTCTATCCTCAAGAGACCCGAGGAAAAATGAGGCTTGCCAGCATTCGTCCGAGGTAACTTCTTAACTGGTGTTAAATGCAGGTGAGAAATATTTGGGGGACGGTGGAGCACCACCTTTAAAGGTATGATGCAACAATGCTAATGGCTCTTGTTCGCGGGTGGGTCCGTTTACGACTTCAAACACAGCCATGTTGGCATCATCGTCTGTGATAATTGTGTGTCTTATACACGTAACATGGTTTTTTAGTCCAGTAAAATCTACGAAGAGCAATGTCTTGCGTAGCACTTGCTCTGCATTCCGCCAGTTATGTAATATGCTTAAGCAGAGTGCAAAACTGGGCTACAGCCGGACTACAAGTATGCACAACTTGCCAAACATAATAATTACTAGTACTCAAGCTTGCAGTCAAGATGAAGCTTCTTTTAAGGGCAAAAAGCGCTTAAGACTTAGCGATAAGCAAAGAAAACATAGTACGAGCGCTCGTCCTGTGTTTACCCGGATTTCCAGCTATGTCTGCAATGTTAACCCTTAAAAATGTACAGCGAGCTCGCCCGTATGGCCACAGTGTAAGATACAACTGTTCTTGTGCAATATCTGCGCTGCACTCAACAAGGAATATGCGAATCACTGTTGATGCTACATGCTTTTGTTTCCCGGCTGTCTTTTACAGTTGGGAAATTGGTATGAACAGTGTGATGACCCCCCATAATGCGCAGGTCCACACGGGACGGAGAGGCAAATAGACACCGTATGGCTCAGTTTAAACAAACAGGTATATTCAATAATTACACATGATTAAGGTTATACATCAGAGGCTGGGGCGTCCGAGCTTACGTGCCGACGACTTCATGGGGGCGATGGAGTGGCTCCGGAGTTGGGCTCGAGCGGTTGCTGGCAGAAGCTGCACGCCGTCGGGCTTCGGCGCTGAAGGCCCTCTTGGCGAACGATGTCGTCCTCAGCTCAGCCTGGACTGCATCCGTTTACATGTGCTTTTAAGCACTTGATTAACAAAGGACTAAGGGCGGTCATTTCCAGTGGCCCGCCCAAAGCATCAATTCTCCAATCCAAAATAACATGCGAGATGGGGACAACCCCTTGGGTTGGGCTTAGCCTCGAACCCAGAGTCTGTTAACAATACAAACTAAATAAACAACAAAAACGCCACCACTCTCTCTCAAGTGAGAGTATACACAGGCTCTCTCTTCGGAGCTAATTCACTAGCGCCTGTCTTTCCACATTCTTGGCGAGTATTGCCTGTCCGCCATGACAGGTGTCCGTCACGGCCCTTCTGGGAATGCGCTTTTGTTCACGAGGCACGGCGGGAAGCTGTGGGTGCCTTCCCGGCGATAGCCCACGTCGAAAGGGGAAGGAGGGAAAGAATGTTGTCTTCGCGGTAGCGCATAGCGTCGGCTGTGGTACGGCGCGCTCTGGCCCGCTGACAGCTCCCTTGTCCTGGAATGTGCCCGGGAGGGCCGCACCTGGAACGGCCACGCAAATTGGGGAGGATAAAGCCTGTTTCCCCGCGGCGGCGGCGGCGGGTCCGGTTGTTCTGGTCGTCACTCAAAGAGCATGGCTGGGTAATTGATGATGCCGCTGTCACGGCGGCGGGTCCCTTCGTTCTGGTCGTCACTCAAAGTGCATGGCTGGGTAATTGATGATGCCGCTGTCATCTGGGTCTCCGTCTACGCCGCGCCGTGGAACGCGGAACCTCGCAGCACACAAGGAATGTCACAACAGCTCTGGAAAAAAATTATTGTGACCAATGAATAAATGTGCAAAAGAAAACGCTTTACTGGTGCTTTGCAGTCTCCACACTACTTTTTCCTTGTGGACTTTCATCAAACACATAGTGACGGAAAGCAACTGTATGGATATATGGGCAGGTCTGCGTAAGCAACAGCAAAAGACGGTGAGCAAGGATGCATTTCGCTTGTTGGATGAGCTGTTTCGGCTTGTATTTCGACTTGAGTAGGAGAAAGTGCAGTAGCTGTGCGGCAAGCTTGCTTATGTACTGAAAGGCATACTGGTGAACATTTTCGGTTTAGCAGCAGTTGGTGTGTGCACTTGATATCTTGCCACTGGAGGCTTTCAAGAACACGTAAGAAAAAGTATCTCAGAAATGCTGGAATGTGGCTACATGTGGCCAAAGGCATGATATCACACACGGGCTCACACGCTAACACAAGGCAATGGCACTGCTAGTAGAAAGAGTGGCTGCAACAATTCGCCACGCCGGCACGGTTACTCATTGCAGCCACAGCTGCCAGACGGTGTAGAGCTTATTGGCGGTGGTAGTACTGCTGCTGTTGCCGCTGTCGCCGCACCATCTGCAGGTATGCTTGCCTCTACAGGCGAGTTGTGCCATAGAAGGAAATGATACGGTCTCGCATAGCTCTACCACGCAGGTAGGTCATGCGGGATCCTGTCCCCGCCAAGTACCCGGCAAGCATAGGAGGCCCTTTGTTGTCAGGGTCATCGGTAGTGGTGTCTTCGTCTGCTGCCAAGGCTTCCTCTAGACAGATGTGCAACGCAGCATACGCTGCAGTGATGACCACCGCCCGCTCCGGCTCGTAGTGGAGTGTCCGGTACCTTTGAAGGCACCAGACGCGGCTTTTCAGAACGCCAATGCAGCGTTCCACAACTCATCGCATTGACGAATGTGCTGCGTTGTACTACCCTTGTGCAGTGTGCATCCGGATTCCCTGACCCTGGTGTGAGCAGTCAGGGCTTTAGTGGATATCCGCTGTCTCCTGCACAACCAAAATTTGCAGTTTAGTGTGTTGCTGTCTATGCAATAAATGATGCATACCAAGCAGCCCAAAAACCAGAATGCTGAACCAGAATTCATAGGCATGCATAAGATTCATGACTAAGGTGTACCTCTAAGCACAGCCTTCTAGCTTAATGATGTATTGTGGTATCCTACACAACACTAGCGATGTACACACCTCTTTTGCCTTGATGTTTTACGCTCGAAATACGATTAACGTTTCACAATTTGTCTTGTGCCGCTGCTCCGGTAGTAAGAGTAAATACAAAAAAAATAAGATACATCAAAACTGGCAGAGAAACTTAGTCGTGAACTGCCATTGTCAAGGTCGCGGCTTTCGAACACAAGCGGTCAGAAAACCAGTCTACTCGCTATCATGGTGTTCGCCGCGTAGTATCCTTTGCGGCACCAGAATGCTGCCCTTTTTGCTGGGTCTCCCCGCGGCGCTTTGATGGCAATCAGCGTGCCGTCGACGCAGCCGATGACGCTGGGGATGGTGCCGCGGGAAGGAAGGTCACCTTCGCTGCTGCCTTTTCCTAGGGGTGCACCGGGAAACGCACCCATCCCGACTTTGCATATGGCTTCAGCCACACGCCGCACGCACTTGCTGACCGTCGGTTGTGCGAGACGGACGGTCTGCTCGTTGCCGACACACACTTGCAAGCCCCCGGAGGCAAAAACCGGAGAGCGCACAGCACCTGCCGCCGCGCCGACGAAGTGTTCGTCCGTACGCTTCGCTGTTCGGCGGCAAGTTCGACGCATTACCACTCCACTTTATCCTTATCCAGTCGAAATTAGCGGCGGAACAGCTCGTCCAGCAAGTCATACGCGTCCTCGTACACCGTCATTTTTCGTTGCTGGCGCCGACGTTGCCGCCTCAGCCACCAATACATAGCAGACGCCGTCGCCGCCATTTTCCCTCTAAAACTCCGTAGACCGGCTCTTCTCGCCCGAGAAAAACGGTCTAAAACCGCGGGCATAATTAGGTGTGCAACGTCATGTATTTTTTCTCGTCCGTGACACTATTGCAGCTTCCCGTGACGAAACTTTTCAAAAGGGCGCCGGCAACACATAGAAGCAGGCATTTTAGAGCGCTCTAAATTGTACAGCGGTCAGAGCGAGTTCCGTAATCCGGGCTCTGTACTAGCCTAGCGGCGCCGATTTCACTGCGTCTGCATGAATGACCTTGAACAGAAGGAGCGTAGTTGCGTAAAAAACACGTGACCCACCACGTGGATCGCACCAGCTGGAGTCGCGCACTCCACCGTCATCGCGGCGGCTGCGCGCTGCCTATCCAGTGTCTCGCTATGGACGAAGCAAGTCAGCCGGAGCCGACGTCGTCGAGAGTGCGTACTCGCAGACGTCGGGCCGAGTCTGATCACCCGGTCTACATTGCCAATAAAAGCCAGCTAGCGTGTTCGCATAACACTGCATTTTGCATTTATCGTGATGGTAAAAGCGAACAGAGAGGAAAATTTGTGTGCACTCACTCGCTCCGCAATGCGCGCTCTGTGCCGTGCACAACCAAGGCGCCGTGACGGATTGCCGTCTGCAACATCGCTGAACGTAAGTCGGCGCTCTTATCGGACGGTTGGGCAGACGCTAATTTATTTTTGCCATTACTTTTATGCAGGCACTGCAAGAACCGCGAGATGCCGCTTATATAGGTTTTTAATTTATCTGCCGCCAATAAATAAGACGTATGAGCTAAAAGATCGTCTTGCCGTGTTTCTCTTTACAGAGGCATTCGGAGACTTCGCAGACGAAGTTTTTATAAGTTCGCCATGCTACGAAGCGAAGGCATGCCCACACTCACGCCTTGAAACTAACCTTCAAGCTAACTCGCGAGCTCAATGCAGAGCCACACCACCGCGGCTATCGAGAACCGTAAAAAACGCCGAAAAACCACCTCTGGCATGTCAAACGCGTCGGTGTAGCAGCGCGCCACTGGCGACTGACCATCCGTGCTCATGAGCGGTTCCACGCTGGCAGACATTACACACGATCATGATGCAGGAGGCTTCAACAGCTTATAGAGAGCTCTAGAATAGGAAATTCGCGCTTCCGCGCAGTACACGCAAGTATTTTGCGGGTCATCACGCTTTGTTACATCATCCAACATACGTCGACGAGATAATGCCGGTGATAGTGGCGCGATCCGGTTTGAATGAAGAGAACAATTTCTACAACAAACCGGTTCTCTTTAGACCTAGCAGATACCGAATCGACCAACGAAACAAAAAACAGCCCAAAAATATCGTCCATCCAATTTGCTGTTGACAATATAAGGGGAAGCGAAAGACCAGTAACCAGTTTATAGCAAATTCATGTGCCGAAAAACGCATTAACACCGACGAGATCACTTCGAAGCGACAGGCTCAGCTTCAGAGGGGGCCGCCATGTTGGCTGTCCTTTGGAATCTGCTTCTAGAGGGGCGTACGCTATCTGTGGTACGTCACCATCCCATTTCTTCGACGCTTTTAGCTGCATCCGAACTCCCAGATCCGCTCCCGGCCTTTCGACCAATCAGGTGTAGCCACTGCTGTATATTATGACGCTTTTTATTATGACACAAACTCGGAATACGGGCCCTGCACTCCAGTCTAAACACGAATACGCCCTTACGGAATTAAAAATAAGTCAGCTGTAATCTAGCGCAGCTGCAATCTAGCGAAAAGGGAGCGTGATTGAGGACAAGTCACTACATTTTTGCACACTTCTGTTTAGAGTGTGCAGTGCGCAGAAGAACCTCGGTGGTTGATTAGTTTTCGGGGAAAAGAAATGGCCCATTATCTGTCTCATACTTCGTTGGACATCTGAACCGCGCCGTAAGGGAAGGGGTAAAGGAGGGAGTGAAAGAAGAAAGCGAGAGGTGCCGTAGTGGAGGGCTCCGGAATAATTTAGACTACCTGGGGATCTTTAACGTGCATTGGCATCGCACAGCACACGGGCGCCTTAGAGTTTTGCTTCCATAAAAATGCAGTCGCCGCGGTAGGGTCCGAACCAGGGAACTCCGGATCAGCAGCCAAGCGCACTAACCACTGAGCCACCGCGGCGGGTCCGGCTGCGCATTCAAGACGAGTAGGGCACCGACTGTTGACACCACAATCGACGTCGACGCCACGCAGAATACAAGCCAGCTACACCGAGTATGTGTTTGGACACCCATTCCCCACCGTGGTCTGAGTAAAAAACTTTTCGTCGCTACTTCGCGTCGTACAAGGTCATTCGCCTAATATATCAACAGGACTCTGAAGTTGTTCGTGATAATGTGAAAGATACGGGCAAAGTCGACCCCGAAGAGTAGTGCTGCATGTCGTGTGTAGAAATCCATTTTATGAGCGCTTATATAGCCATGCGTTTCTGTTATTGCACTTTATTCCAAGGCGAAAGCATTATATGTTGCATTATTTCAAAGTCCTTAGTGTGCATCGTGGCACAAAAAATAGTAGAACCATGGATATGGCAAGAAGTGGTGAAAGAGAGAGTGAGAGAGAGGGGGGCTGCTTTAGTTGCCACAGGTGTCGGCAATTAGGAGAGGTGGGTCCAGCAGGTGGAGGCGATGTCCTGTACCCCCGAAATCAGTGAAAGTTGAGTGGCCTTGTCTGGATGCGTTAGGAGTTGGTCCCAGCTTTCCGCAGGGGAAGCTGGCCGGAGGGCAGGATATTTTCCCATCCCCAAAAGTTGTGCGCCTGGGCGGCGGGCTATCCCTCGTTGCAATTTCGGCATGTGGGCTCGTATTCCCCATCGGTGTTTAGTGATAGTCAAGAGTGTCTAAGATTTGAGTGCGTCGAAAAGCTACGGTGCAGGGTGCTCTGTGCTCGGTGGAGGTGGGAAACGGCGTCTCGTGTATGAAAATTGGGCATGTCGGCAAAAAAGCGGGGGCTTCAGCGAGGGCGCCTTTGTGCGGGAGTAGCTGCCCGGATTGCTAATCCCTGGCCAAGTCGCTCGGCCCCTTCTTTTCGAGAGGATCTCGTGTGGGTGGTTCACAGATGAGGTTACTTTTGTGGTCGGGAATGCAGTCGCAATGGATGCGTGGGGCGAGAAGGCAGATGCAGCCTGCCGAGTAGTTTAGGGGATTGCTCGTTCTGAGCCACTGAGGACTGGGCGCGTACGGCGGTCAGCGATGGCCAGCGGTATCCCTGTCTCTTCCGCTGCAGTGGCGGCGCACGCACTGTGGCGGCGCAGATGAAAGTAGGTAACGGCGTGGTTGCACGGACCATGTAGGTTGCTGCGTCTTGCCTGGCCGCGTCTACGTGTGTTGTGTGTTCGTCGGCACGATATAAATCACCCAGTGATCGGGCTTTGTGTTGACTGTGCGCGTCGCGTCGGCCAGGGAGCGCGAACGTTCTTGCGTAGCGGTTTGACATCGAGGCAGCTATGTAGTGCACCTGACAAGAAGTGGAGAGGGAAGCGACTCGGGCAGCTTCGCAGCGAGGAAACATTACCGGAGAGGGCGTGGCAGTCGAAAGGGCTTTGAGTGCTACAGGGAAATGGGACTGCTGATGGCGTCAGAACAGAAATAGAGAACAGCATGCGTCGAGTGGAAAAGTACCGGAACGGGGCGGAGCCTCGGAGGCAGCAGGCGCCAGTATCAGACCACTCCCCACATGGCTTAGTCAGGGGTGTCTCCAGAGCAACATCTCTGGAGACACCCCTGGCAGTAGCAGATGGTAGCGTCCTTCGTTGACTCCCCGGAACGGGCTGAGGTATGGCATGAAGTCCAAGATGCGAAGCCGTAGAGCGCGAGCTCACCGGAGCAGTAACTGTAGCTACTAGAGCTATAGCTACTAGCTATAGCTACTAGAGTGTACATAGCATCACTCTCTTCCAGCCGAAGCGTCCCTGACACGCCGGAGCCTCCGCTTCTCTGTTCTTATCCCCGAACCTCGCTCTCCCTCGCCCTTTTATAGCCTTGGCGTTAGTCCATGTAAGCCTTGTCGTCGTCTTCTCCTTGTCTTCTCCACCAATCATCTCTCTCCACCTCACCGAATGCTTCTTCATCTTCTTTATTCTTCGGTTAATACACGCCGTCTTCTTCACGCCTCGTTCCTTCATAATTTTATTTTAGACTCCTTATTACATGTGACAAGAGCTCCCTCTCTCGAGTTTTTCCATGAAAAACTGCTCACGTCATAATCATCTTCAAGCCATCCAGCCAACCGACAATCTTCTCTGGCGATTCTGGACCCAGCGCACAACACACCGCAGATGTCCAGCACACAGCAAGAGCACACCACTAACTTAACACACCAAACTGCGTTTTCAGAACACTAACACACCACTGCCGTAGTCCATACAGAATCCTTAATAAACATGTTGGTGTTCACAACACACTCCTTTGTATAATCACATAACACCAACAAAAGCAACAACAACAAGATAAATCCGAGAGATACATTAAGAAAGCAACAACAAAATACATCCCAGAGATACCTAGAGCTGCTTAGTTGGCTCTATTTGTATACAGGTCTAATTTGTAACATATGACCTCTGTTTTGCCTGGCCTATCCTAAAACATCTGCCCCTTGATCAGGAGTGGAGCTGTGATCGTCTGTCTTCATTTACATTGGGCTTCATTAGGACATCATCCCCTCCTGCGTTTTTCTTCCCACTGCACGTGGGCACCTCGGAAATCTCACCTGTCTCCTCGGCCCCTGCCGCACATGCAACCTTGGGGGTGTACCGTACCTTACGGGCGTACCGTACCCTTTCTTCGTATTTCTTCAACATATTTACATGGAAAACGTTCTTAGTGTCATCCATCAATAACTCATAATCCATGTCCTTTTTCTTCCGCGTGGCAAGGTACGGGCCCTTCCATTGCATCAGTAAATGATTATGATCCGTGGGTAGTAGGACGAGAACCCTGTCGCCCGGATTCAGATTTCTGTGAATGGCTTTCTTGTCATCACATCCTTTATAGCGTTCGCGCGCCCTTTCCAGGCCCTGATGTGTGAGCCTGCATGTTTCCTTCAACCTGTCCCGTAACTCAATAACCTACGCGTGTGTTGTCTTGAGATCTGATTCAGTATGTTTTTAGCCCACAGCTCCTTGTGTACTGCAAGTGGACTTCTAACGGTTCCCCCATACAACATCTCGAAAGGCGAGAAACTAAGACTCGTTTGCGGTACTTCGCGGTAAGCGAAAAAAAGAGCTGGGAGATATCTATTCCAATCAGTTGGTCTCTGCTAGCACATTTCCTTGATCATATTTTTGAGGGTGCCTTTGAACCGCTCTACAAGCCTATTACACATGGGATGATAAGGCGTCGTCAGTAACTGCCTTGCTGACAAAAGGCGGTTAACCTCCTTCATTAGTTCCGATGTGAAGTTCGAACCCCGGTCACTCAACACTTCTCTCGGCAACCCATAACGCGAAAACATTTCGACAAGACCCTCCGCCACTTGGATACTGTCAATAGTTCTCAGTGGAATAACGTCAGGATAACGAGCGGCAACGTCAACCAGACTAAGCACATATCTATTGCCTTTGGCGGTTACCGGAGAAATTGGCCCCACAATGTCAATAGCCACTCGCTGAAACGGTAGGTCGATGGCTGGCAGCTTGCCCACAGGTACGGGACACAATATTCCCTTCGGAACTGTGCGCTGGCACACGTCACATGAGCGAGCAAAGCGCTTAACGTCACTCTGAACACCTGGCCAAAAGAACTCCTCGGTGATCCTAGACACCATTCCTAGAATACCCTGGTGTCCGGCCATAATGGCGTCATGTCCTAAGCGTAGCAGGGTCTCTCGCATATCTCTCAGTAACACCAGCTGTTGTACCCGCCTTCCTGAACTAAATATGCATTACGTGTGCAGAAGACCATTTACCAATTGATATTCGAATAACGTACGACTCTTCTTTCTTTTCACTTTTTCCCCGACTCTTTCGAAGCAGGCCTTAAGGCTTGAGTCTTCTTTTTGCCTAATTGCAATTTCGCCCGGTGTTACGCTAAGGCACATCGTAACGGGAGTAGAGAGCAGACGCTGCGTTGCTCGGGCTGTCGCTACAGCTCTTGTCTCCACTGTCGACGACATACTGACTGCCCCCGTCTGAGCTGCCGCTGGACTTCCCTCCTTTGGTTGTTCAACGTCGAGCATCCTCCACTCGGGATCTGGGTCTTTGACACTTCTTGCACCCGTAATGTTTCCCAAGATGAGATCGTAGATGGGTTGGTCTACGCATTTTGCCACTACCTTCACAGTATAATATGGCGTGGACACTAGAATACTGGCTTCAGGAAGGTACCTTACCGTGCTATCTACAAGAGTGACGACCGATGCTTCCCCTGTAAGAACCTCATCCTTCACCTGGCTTCACCGAACCAAAACTGTGTTGGCTCCGCTGTCTCTAAGCACTAATATAGGACGGTCCCCTATTTTCTCAACCACCACCGGCATTGCTGCATTGGATATGGGTGTTCTACTCACCGCCTCATTTTCCAGCGGCGTTTGCTCTCCTTTCAGCTGTGGAACTTCAAGTGGCCTGACAAGTTCTACCTTAAAGTCGACAACGCAGGCAGCTCGATCCTGCGTTCTGTATCGGCGCTCATCCAGAGTATGACACCTCCTCTTACAACATTGACACACAACGTGTGTCTATTGGGCAACGCTACTAGTCAGACAGTGAGCTGCACGATGTCCTACCTTGCCGCAGAGAAAACACCTTACTGGCGCCTTAGATGCAACGCCATATGCTCTTGGTTTTGTAGCGTGTCTCTAGGATCTTTTGGGTTTCCTCCTTTGCCTTACTCAAATTTCTTAGCCCTTGAGCCTCGATGAATTGGTCTGCAGTTTCGGCGAACTCTTCCAATGAACGCAACTTCCTTTCAGGAATAGCGCTAGCTTTGAGCTGCAACATGCTAAAAATTACTCTGTGACCGGCTTGTCTCGCACCCCTTCAAAACTCTTTTCTGTGTTTGGCATATCAAGCCAGCTATCGAAATAGTTGGTCAGTCTGCAAGAAAACTTCTTAGCGGTTTCCCAATCCTCAGGTTTCGCGGTGCGAAATCTCTCACGAAAACCCTCTGCCGTAACTCAATGCCGTGGCCCATTCACTGCGCTTCCAGCCTTGATAAAAGCTATCCACTGGAATCGTTGCAGATATGCCTCCAGATCACCTCATTTGTCATCGAGGGGAGCCATCAGCTTCCTTGAACAAATTCAGGCCGGCCTAGGAGATTCTCTACCCGCTAAGGAACGCTGAACACTGTCCGTGATATCCTCATATCCTTCCGCGACATGTGCCTGTTTCCATAAAAGAAACACATTCTCCCGCTCTATCCTTCTTTTCTCCGGTTCTGCCTCGCGAGCTCTTCTAGCCTCTCGCTCTTCTGCTTCGCGAGCGTCTGCGCGTGCTTGCGCCCTCTCTCTCTGCCTATATGCCTCCTCTTTCTGCCTCTTTTGCATCCTCCCGATAGAGACGCATCGCCTCTTCCTTGCTCAACCTCAGCTTGAGCGCCAGTTCCAATGTTTTTGCCAAATCCATCCTTTCTGCCGTCGAGAAATCGAAACGATCCGAAAGAAAGCAAAAAAAAGGAAAAGAATCCTGGCACAGACTTGCCACTTATCTTCGAAACGGATCTCCCCGGAGAACACTCGGACTGAAAGAATGGACTAGGCGACAGGTGTACCCTCACAGACGAACATTTAATACACCCTACGTGACACACACACTAGAATACACAGCTAACAAAACTAACACCAGACCCAAAGAATAAAAATACACAGACCCGGGAACACTGCTACCAGCGTCTACTATTAGCGTTCTACTGCTAGTGGTCGGCGGTCGTGCTCACGGTTGGTTCGGTGCGGCTGCGGCGTTGTATGGATCCGGTAGCCATCATTCGAGGCAGCGTTCGACGTGCTTGGGCTGGCGTCGCTGGCGGCGCCACTGGCTGCGTCGGATAAGCTCCCGGTCCAAGCGCCCGTGAAGGTGAAGCTGGTGTTGTTGGCGTTAGGGGCACCACCCGGATGGATGGCAACAGCGCTGGAGACACCCCTGGCCGTAGCAGGTGGTAGTGTCCTCCGTTGACTCCCCGGAACGGGCTCAGGCGCGGCAGGAAGCCCACGGTGTAATGTCGCAGAACGCGAGCTCACCGGAGCAGTAGCCGGCGTCGCTCTCTTCCAGCCGATGTGTCCCTGACCTGCCGGAGCCTCTGCTCCTCTGCTGTCCCCCCCCGCCCCCCGTGCCTCGCTCTCTCTCGCCCTTTTATAGCCTTGGCGTCAGTCCACGTAAGCATTGTCATCGTCTTCTCCTTCTCTTCTCCACAAATCATCTCTCTCCACCTTACCGAATCCTTCTTCTTCTCCTTTATTCTTCGGTTAATCCACGTCGTCTTCTTCACACCTCTTTCCTTCATAATTTTTGTTTTAGACTCCTTATTATATGTGACAATGACAAAGAAATGGAGGAAGCCAAGAGTCACCGACACCAAGGTGCCTTGGCGAATGTTTCCATTTTTTATAATGTGTAGTGCTTAATCGTGGGAGGATAATACGTTCATGAATCTGTCGCTTAAAGGAAATTAATTATAAAGCAGCAGAAAATGCAACGGTGCCACCGGTGGGATCCGAACCCACGACCTCCTAATTTCGTGTCCCATGAATTAAGGTGTTGGGTTTCTTTACGCACACACACACACACGCGCGCGCGCGCGCGCAGACGCAGGCACGCACACGCACACGCACATTCGCACGCGCTCGCACAGGCACGCGCATACACACACACACCCACACACACACACATAAATATATATATAAGGAACCCAACACCTTCATTCGTGGGACACGAAACTAGGAGGTCGTGGGTATATATATATTATATATGTGTGTGTGTGTGTGTGTGTGTGTGTGTGTGTGTGTGTGTGTGTGTGTGTGTGTGTGTGTGTGTGTGTGTGTGTGTGTGTGTGTGTGTGTGTGTGTGTGTGTGTGTGTGTGTGTGTGTGTGTGTGTGTGTGTGTGTGTGTGTGTGTGTGTGTGTGTGTGTGTGTGTGTGTGTGTGTGTGTGTGTGTGTGTGTGTGTGTGTGTGTGTGTGTGTGTGTGTGTGTGTGTGTGTGTGTGTGTGTGTGTGTGTGTGTGTGTGTGTGTGTGTGTGTGTGTGTGTGTGTGTGTGTGTGTGTGTGTGTGTGTGTGTGTGTGTGTGTGTGTGTGTGGTGTGTGTGTGTGTGTGTGTGTGTGTGTGTGTGTGTGTGTGTGTGTGTGTGTGTGTGTGTGTGTGTGTGTGTGTGTGTGTGTGTGTGGTGTGTGTGTGTGTGTGTGTGTGGTGTGTGTGTGTGGGTGTGTGTGTGTGTGTGTGTGTGTGGTGTGTGTGTGTGTGTGTGTGTGTGTGTGTGTGTGTGTGTGTGTGTGTGTGTGTGTGTGTGTGTGTGTGTGTGTGTGTGTGTGTGTGTGTGTGTGTGTGTGTGTGTGTGTGTGTGTGTGTGTGTGTGTGTGTGTGTGTGTGTGTGTGTGTGTGTGTGTGTGTGTGTGTGTGTGTGTGTGTGTGTGTGTGTGTGTGTGTGTGTGTGTGTGTGTGTGTGTGTGTGTGTGTGTGTGTGTGTGTGTGTGTGTGTGTGTGTGTGTGTGTGTGTGTGTGTGTGTGTGTGTGTGTGTGTGTGTGTGTGTGTGTGTGTGTGTGTGTGTGTGTGTGTGTGTGTGGAGAGAGAGAGGAGAGGGCCAACAGTCACCGCTAACATTGTGCATAAGGAAATGTTTTGTTTTACTTATTATTTGGTGGTGATTAGTGGGATAATAATACTTCAAATTGATTTTCATATGGCGTTTGACCGCATGCAGCATGCTATTCTCCTGAATAAGTTACATGCGTATGGTGTTCGCGGAATAACCCTGGATCTCCTCACAAGCTATTTATAAAACCGCTTACAGTCTGACCCTAAACCTGATGAAAACTATCTACAATATATTTAGGCCAAACAACGTTGTTGAATGATATGCATAATAATAATGATAATAATAATAATAATTGGTCTTTGGGGAAAGGAAATGGCGCATTATCTGTCTCATATATCGTTGGACACCTGAATCGCGCCGTAAGGAAACGGGTAAAGGAGGGAGTGAAAGAAGAAAGGAAGAAATAGGTGCCGTAGTGGAGGGCTCCAGAATAATATCGACCGCCTGGGGTTCTTTAACGTGCGCTGACATCGCACAGCACACGGACGCCTATTAATCTTATATCTGATATATGAAAAGCAGTTGGTTGCATTTATATAATATTCCATCTTCTTGCTAAATGGTTGAAGTTATCTATGTACTATGCACTTTTTTATTCCAAACTGTCTTATTGTTGTCTCGACTGGAGCACTACGACTAAAAGTAATTACAATAAACAGATTCTTGTTCAAAATAAGGCATTACGAGCAACCGAAGGGTGTCACAGTCATCCTCAATATTTGGCTACAGCACCACTCCTTCTCAAACAGTTTGCTTAAAGCGGATCATGTATTTTTTATCGTTTCTTCCAACACATCTACAAAAACCGCATGTATAATGCCATTCCAGACAATTCCTCGTCACAGCATAGTTTCTGAGCCCATAAGAAACTAGTCCCTAGGACGCGTACCATCTACGGGAAACAGCAAATTATCTATCAGGCACCTACTGTTCTAAAAAATTTTTCGGATGATCTAGATTTTAGTGTTTCTCTCAAGCATTTTAAGGCAATAACCAAGCGCTACTTAATGCAAAATTACATGTTATATCCTTAAACTTTTGTGCACCGACGATCAGAGACAATCTTAGCTTACCTAATGAATACAGGCCCTTTTTGTGCCTGAACAATATTGATACAATGAATAGTCTTATGTATTTCACCTATTTCTTTTCTGCGCGCAAGCGAAGCCTGGTTTTATGTTATGTTTTTTGCTCCGCCGTGATCACGTTTCATGCTAAGTGCGAGCCTCCTTCTCTTTGCTTTGTTCGGTAAAACGATGAATGTTTGTTTGATTTGCACATGTTCAATTTTTTTACCTCTGCACTGTACTGCAAACTGCACAAGGACGCTGAAGCCTCGTCAGGTGCTACAGGCGTTTTGCTTCAGCTTCATTTTCTTCGCAAGGAACAAATAAAGATTTTGAAGTTTGAATAATCTGTTGTTCAACGAAAACTACTTGCAATTACAAAGCAGCAGAAAAAACAGCCATGCCCCCGGTGGGATCCGAACCCAGGACCTCCGAATATCGCGTCCGGTGCTGTAACAAGTAGTTTTCTTTAAGCAACAGATTAATCGAAGTCTTATTCTCCCACTAATCAGCACTAAATAATAAAAAAACATACCCCGATGCACCTTGGTTTCGGTGACTGTTGGCTTCCTTCACATGTTTTTCAAACGAGCTTAACAATTCCCTTACCTTGTCTGCTAAAAGGTTAACAAGAGTGTCGGTTCTGGCAGTCTTGATGCCATAGGTAGCATAAGAGGGCTCTAGCGCAGTTTGCGTTCTCGCCGTTGGATGAAGTTCCTCGTCAGACTCGGGGTAATACAGGACGTGCTACGTCCGCTGCTATGGACGAGGGTGGCACTGGTGAACACTCTCAAGGTTCGCTTACACCCAATAAACATAAATACCCATAGGAGCAGCACATTGGACAGCCGTCGCCGTAGCTGAGCTGGTAGGGCACCGGACGCGAGATTCGGAGGTCATGGGTTCGGATGCCACTGGTGGCATGGTTGTTTTTTTCTGCTGCGTTGTAAGTAGTTTTCTTTAAGCAACGGATTAATCGAAATATTAGTCACCCACTAATCGGCGCTATACTAAAAAAAGAAGCATTCACGTATGCACCTTGGCTTCTGTGACTGTTGGCTTCCTTCATATAGGTATACATATTAGATACCACATATATTAAGAATATAACTTTAGCATTACCCAAATTTGTCTCGAGTTTCTGTCTCGACTGGGATCACTGTGTTCGATATAGCAGAAACCTGGCGATATATGAGTCTAATTTTCCCGATACATGGCTACTGTGAATGTTTTTCCTTGCAGTTATTGCCGGCTTACGCTAATGACCCTTTCGTTTAATTAATGGTTATGTCAAATCAATCAGGAAGACATTCCGAAACTAGTTCTTCACTTCACAACTAACCTATGGAGATGGCCACTCGTCATTCAGTGCAGATGGCTTTGTTGAGAAAGCGTAGAAGTGCTGCCGAAGTTATTTTGAAGCTGTAGACTATTTTAAAACGTCATCATTGTTGCATGTTGGGACACCGAATGTATTCCAACAGGCCTTCTAACTTCTGAAGTTTCCTCAATGGCACAAATATCTCTTGGAATCTCATATGAGGCCACATGCTCTATATTATCTCTCTAATCATCACACTCATGTAAATCAGCCTAATACCAGTCCAGGACAATAGCTTTTTCCATATCCCTCAAACTAATCGTGTTCTTTGACAGGTATCCCCGGAAACTACTTAATCTCATCTGCCGATCTGATTATCTGGCACCTGTTCGCTTCCTTCCTCCTACGATTCATTACTACAACTTATGGTCTTCGGTTGTCTGCCTTCCCATCACATCTGCTTGCTATAACGTTTGGCTTTGATTTCAAATACGCTAACACTTAGACGAGTTTTTTCTCTGGCCAATTATTCGCTCTTCCTCTGTCTTAACGTTGCATCTATCGTGTTATTTCTATTGTCTGCTGTGCTGTCCGCAACCTAATTCCGAGGCTTTGCGTAAGTATAGGGAAGGTTTCCGCTTCACAGGTAAGTACTGGCAAGATAAAAGTGCTTAAAATTTTCGTCTTCAAGGGTATTGCAAATGCTCGATTCATGAGAGGAGTGTGCCTGCTAAGTGGCGTCTATTGTCCTGTTATTTCGATCCCGTGGTAATTATCAGGGACTATCTGCCCTAAGTATACGCATTCATGTTCCGTTTTCAAACGTAAAATTCTCAAGCCTTCCGAGGCCATTGAATAAACTTCATATTTTGAAATATTTTGAAGGACCATCTTTCAGCTTGCCGCCGCGGAGGCTCAAAGATTATGGCGCACGGCTGCTGATCCGAGAGACGCGGATTCGATCCGGCCGTGGCGATCGCATTTCGATGGAGGCGAAATTCTAGGAGCCCGTCTACAGTGCAACGTCATTGCGCGTTAAAGAACACCAGGCGGTCAAAATTTCCGGCGCCCTTCACTACGGCTTCTCTAATAGCCTTGGTCGCTTTGAGACGTTAAAACTTCATTATTCATAAACCATAAACCGTAACACGCATACTCTAGGCAAAACTGGGTTTGCGATTTTTTGTCTACTTGGATGAAAAATGTATTCCCTATAGGTATCGTAGGCTTGCTCTAGTTCAGTTCAGTTCAGAAAAACTTTATTTTCGGCAGATGGTGGTCTCCCTACCCCCTCTCAGGCTCGGCCGAAGCCTAAGCCCGATTAGAAGAAGAGGCCGTCGGCTGAGGACGGTGTAGCTGATGCTTCACGGCCTCAGCCGCCACGCGGGTGGCTTTGCGCTGCGCGTTGGGGTCCTCGCTCCGCAGCAGCGCCTCCCAGGCTTCAAAACTATTTATTTCTTCCTTAGCCACTGGTGAGCTAAGACATTCCCAAGTAATGTGGTTTAGTGTACCCCTTTCCCCACAGTCGATACATTTTTCGTCACCTGGGTTCTTAGCAATTTTGACTGGCGATATGTATACCACTGCTTGGATCCTCCTCGAGATATACGCCTCTTTGTGAGTAAGGGATACGTCTGGAGGAGGGTATATTCTTCTTCCTAGTTTGTAACCATCCGTAATTTCCTTGTACGTGACTGGGGCATTCTTAAGATTTGTGCAGACCGGTTGCTCCGCTGCTGCCCGGATGTAGGTCACTCGGGTTAACAGGTGAGCGGCCTCGTTACCAGCTATTTCTTCATGTGCTGGTATCAAGAATAGTGCAGCAGACCTATGTTTTGGCATGCTTTCAAGAATGCGTTTGGCTTCCCAAGAGAACTCGCTCTAAAGTTGTAGAGCATGACGTCAAAATGACGACAGCATGACAAGGCGAGACGTCAACGCGTGACGGAACGCGGAATCAACCAATGGCTATTAGAATGCCCCCCGGAAGCGTCGATCTGCTCGACAAGAGGCATACTTACACGGCAAGGGCCGTATGATAACATTTTTTATAAGAACACGCAGTGCATAAAATAAATATTGCTTCATCCTATAAAAAAAATGTATTTCGCTTTCACTCACATGAAGCAAAACAAGAACATTAACATTTGCAAATAACTGCTTTCCTGGGCAACTTTTGTTGCCCTCAGGGCGCACTGGCAGTGTAACAGTAAACATGGCGGCCTTCAAGAAAACAGCTGATCCAACGGCTAGTTCCTGCTTTTTTACGCGTCGTCTGAAATCAAGGTTCTATTTGGTTGTCCAAAGTGCGCGGAGATCACTTGTCGAAGCCAGTGAAGGTCACGAGCCTCCAGAAAAGAACCCGCAAGAAACGTCGGGCGCGAAAATCGACGAAGACAACTTGGGGAAGCCTGTGTTATTGGTTAAAAATGCCATATGCCAAGCATATGATTTTTGTTCTGTTTCTTTTGCTTAACGAAATACCAGACGACCACGAAGCACGCTTTGTTGGGTGAAACCGAGTTTTTTGGCTTTAAAAACTTCTGACACAAATGATTCAGTTGGGAAGGAGCAAGAACAAAGCAAGGCTGATGGGCGCACACTATAGCCTTGCTTGTGTTCGTTCGTTCTTGGCTGTGTTATAAGTTGCTGCAGCGCGCCACAAGCATATGCTCTTGTAAAATCATATTAGCCCGAACGCAGAGCAACGGATTTTACCTGTTATTCCCTGTTTTAGAAAAACGGAACGGAAACTGCAGATAATGCCTGTTTCTTTTTCGCGCTGTGTTCGCTGCTGCAATTCTTTGCGCGGGAATTCGTCTCGAAATGGCGCCAACACGAAGAATGTCAAGCGAGCAAGAGCAAATCATACTATAGTTTATGGAGAGCCATCCGCTCTTGGCTCGGGCTTCTGCCGACCTAACAAACTCATACACAGCGGTGGAAAATCGCGAGCTGCGGAACCAGCTCGCGTCGATTCTCAACAACGAGGTGCCGGCCGTTTAAAAACATGATGTCTGTGCCTGCCGCCTTAAAAGCACTGTTTATTTCATCTATGATTTAGTTTTGTCTCGAAGGAGGTGCAGGAATGCATAAACTAGTGGACCAGCAATATTGATTGCTTCTCTTTTACTAGTGCTCTATTAGTTTCATGGTTCGCCAGTACCAACGAGCCGCACCTTTTACCTTGTTACAGCAGAGGAGATGAACGGGGACAACAAGCAAGTTGTCGACAAGACCCACTGAGCCCCACAGACCATGAGTTGGCTTGCCATTATTCAAGCTCCATGCTACCCTTTCTGGCAGCTACTTGAAAGTAACAGAACTATCCTTTCTGACCGCAATCGCAGCAGTAGCCAAATAACTGCAGTGATTTTGATTTTGACTATCCACAAAACACTGACTCTCTGGCTTTGCCACGCTGTGCAGATTGTTTATTTCTCTTGCAGTGAGGCTTGCATATCTCCCAGTAGTCTAACAATTGTGTGTATGAAATACGCTACAACAATGCTGCCCCAGATTGCTGTCCTGTATAGTTATGTCAAATCCTCTAATACACTGTATCAAATGCTTTGCTTATTCCACAACATGACGCATTGTGTGATGAGCACATTTTCATTCCTAAAAGCTACACCGGTGCCCTCGCCGCAGCCCTCACCTCAGCCTTCACAGCAGCAGACACCAGAGCCCCCACTGAAGCCCTCATCGCGTGCAACGCCTAACCTTCTCGAAAAGCGACGGCAAAACGATGAAGTCGATGAGGTGTTGCGCCAGACACTGTATGAATCTCATCGTTTGGCAGACCTTATTGAGGCCCGGAAACTCTAGGGCGCTGCGTTTCAGCAGAGCATGGTGGAAGTGTGTACTCACTGTGCACACTGCACTTTGCAGAGTCGAAACTTGAGCATAAATACCAGTGCTCTTTTTTGAGCACCCCTATATCTGTTTCGACGCCTCTTGTGGGGAGTGGTTGGGACAGCTGAGTTTATGAAACTGACAAGAGTCTTCTACAACCATACTTTGTCCAAAATATTTCCACACCTGACCTTTTACATAAAACTTAAGCGAGATCTAAAAAATGTTTGTCACTAATAATTTGTAATTGGAGCTGGTTTAGATGCAGGCAATACGGGAGGTGGCTGAGGCTGCGCGGGCATCAAATGGGCAGCAAGAACTGCTCATCGGCAACGTGAACCTACTGACGCTGATCTTACAAAAGCAGCTTGAGGCACGTGAACCGCATTGAATTGTTCATTTCCATTTGCATTATATGCGTGTTTTTATAATTATAAAAGAACAGCTTCATATGTTTATATTTATCCCAGAACATTATTTACTTCTCTGCCAGGTGCAGACACATTGAACTATTTTTAGTTTGCTTTTTAAAATTTGCGTTTTGTGTGTATATTTTTATTTACATTGTTTGCTTCTCTGCCAGTTGCAGAGACGTATCATTTTAGTTTGTGTTTTTGAAGTGCTGATATTGTTTGTTTCTATTTACGTTATTTGCTTCTCTGGCAGGCTTCTGTTTATGTATTTACTCAAGATCACATCTGCGATGCCCTAAAGCATAATTTTTTTTATTTGTTGTAAGCTCTGCAGGCCCAGACGCTTCACACACTTTATTTTCTTCCATTTACGTATCTAAGCTCTGTCAGGTGTGGAAGCCTCATATACTGTTATTATTTTCCATTTCTTTCAATTGTTTACCCGCAGCGCTGGCAGCTGCACAAAGTGCGATATCTAGTGTCTGTTTTCTTTCATTTCCAAGTGCAATATGTGGGGCAAAGTGTTCCGAAGGGACTGTAGGTATGGGGGCGTCATAATATGGGGAATCTGGATAAATTTTGAACACTTTGATTTTGTGCCTGTTAAGTTCGTTCGCATACACCTGAATTGTTTTTTTTTCGCATTACTTTTCCTGCTTTTGCGTACAGTGTCCTTTGTGTGCATTGTAACATTTTCTATCCTCAAGATACCCGAGGAAAAATTAGGCTTGCCAGCATTCGTCCAAAGTCAATTCTGAACTGATGTTGAATGCAGGCGAAAAATATTTGGGGGATGGTTGATCTCCGCCTTTAAAGGTATGATGCAATAATGTTAATGGCTCTCGTTCGTAGGTGGGTCCCTTTACGACTTCAAACACAGCCGTGTCCGTATCATCGTCTGTGCTACTTGTGTGTCTTATACACGTAACATGGTTTTTTAGCCCCGTAAAATCTACCAAGAGCAACGTCTTGTGTAGCACTTGCTGTGCATTCCGCCAGTTATGTAATGTGTTTCAGCAAAGTGCAAACCTCGGCTACAGCGGGCCTACAAGTATGCAAAACATGTCAAACCTGTAATTACTAGTATTCATGCTTTCAGTCAAGACGAAGCATCATTTAAGGACAAACAGCGCGTAAGATTTAGCGAAAAGCAAAATTGACATAGCACGAGCACTCGTCCTGTGTTTACTCTGCTTTCCGGCTATGTCTTTGCACTGTTCACCCTTGAAAATGTACAGCAAACTCGCCTGTTTGGCCACAGTGTAAGATACAACTGTTTTTGTGCAATCTCTGCGCAGCACTCGACACGGCATATGCCAATCACTGTTGATGCTACATGCGTTTGTTTCCCTGCTGTGTTTTACAGTTGGGAAACAGTTGGCAAAAGAAAATTGCTGTGACCAATGAATATATGTGGTGCAAAAACAAACGCTTTACTGGTGCCTTGCAGTCTCCACACTACTTTTTCCTCGTGGACATTCATCAAACACGTAGTGCCCGCAAGCAACTATTCGGATAAACGGGCAGGTCGACGTAAGCAATGGCGAAAGACGGTGTACAAGAATGCATTTTACTTGTTGGATGAGCTGTTTCGGTGTGTATTTTGACTTGAGAAAGGAAAAGTGAAGTAGCTGTGCGGCAAGCTTGCTGATGCACTCAAAGGCATACTGGTGAATACTCGGTTTAGCAGCAGCTGGTGTGTGCCCTTGATATCTTGCCACTGGAGGCTTTCAAGCACACGCAAGAAAAAGTGTTTTAGAAAAGCTGGAATGTGGTTACCTGTGGCCGAGGGCATGATATCACACAGGGGCTCACACAGTAACACAAGGCAATGGCACTGCTAGTAGCAAGAGTGGCTGCGACAACACGCCACGCGAGCACGGTGAGTCATTGCAGCCACAGCTGCCAGACGGTGTACAGCTTACTGTCGGTGGTGCTGCGGCTGCGGTTGCCGCTGCCGCTGTCGTCGCACCTTCTGCAGGTGGGCTTGCCTCTGCGGACGAGTTTTACCAAACAGGCCAATGATAGTGTCTCGCATGGCTCTACCACGCAGGTAGGTCATGCGGGATCCTGTCCCCGCCAAGTACCCGGCAAGCATAGGTGGCCCATTGTTGCCAGGGTCATCGGTAGTGGTGTCTTCGTCTGCTGCCAGGGCTTCCTCTAGACAGATGTTGTTCAACGCAGCACACGATGCAGTGATGTCTACCGCCCGCTCCGGCTCGTAGTGGAGTGCCCGATACCTTTGAAGGCACCAGAAGAGGCTTTTCAGGACGCCAATGCAGCGTTCCACAACTCATCAAATTGAGGAAGGTGCTGCGTTGTATTCCCTTAATGCAGTATTAGCATCCGGATGCCCTGGCACTGGTGTGCGTAGCCACGGCTCTACTGGATGTTTGTTGTCTCGTGCACAATCAAAATTTGCAGTTTAGTGTGTTGCTGTCTATGCAATAAATGATTCATACCAAGCAGCCCAAAACCAGAATGCTGAACCAGAATTCATAGGCATGCAGAAGATTCATGTCTAAGGGGTACTTTTTTAAGGACAGCCTTCTAGCTTAATGATGTGCTGTACTATCCTACACAACACTAGCGATGTGCACACCTCTTTGGCCTTGGTGTTTAACGCTTGAAGTATGATTACCTTTTTAACAATGTGTCTTGTGCCGCTGCTCCGGTAGTAACATTAAAAACAAAAAAATAAATACGATACATCAAACTGTTACATGTCTCCATGTCATAACCCGCCTCATTTAGGTATGAGCCACTGCGCAGTACTGTAGCTTAGTATGTGCTGTCGAAGTGGCCCGATGATCAACAGACTGCTTACCCAGAAGAAACTCTACATCCTGCAGCAGCCCGCGCTCCACCTTCCGAGGTAGCCATGATTAACGTCAAGAAAACCCATCGTGACAAGACCCCAGGCATCGAGGGTCGACCTCAAGGATCTTCATGTTTGCATCGCAGATCTGCGAGAAACACAGGCAGACAAATTTAATCGTGAACTGCCATTGTCGAGGTCGCGGCTTTCGAACACAAGCGGTCAGAAAACCAGTCTACTCACGATCATGGTGTTCGCCGCGTAGTATCGTTTGCGGCTCCAGAATGCTGCCCTTTTTCCTGGGTCTCCCCGCGGCGTTTTGATGGCAATCAGCGTGCCTTCGACGCAGCCGAGGACGCCGTGGATGGTGCCGCGGGGAAGGAAGGTCACCTTCGCTGCCGCCTTTTCCTCGGAGTGCACTGGGAAACGCACCCATCCCTTCTGTGCGCCGACTTTGCATATGACTTCAGCCACACGCAGCACACACTTTTCGACCGTCGGTTGTATGAGGCCGACGGTCTGCTCGTTGCCGACACACACTTGAAAGCATCCGGAGGCAAAAAAACGGAGAGCGCACCGCACCTGCCGCCGCACCGACAAAGCGTTCGTCCGTATTCTCCGCAGTTCGTCGGCAAGTTCGCCGCACAACCACTCCACTTTCTCCTTATCCTGTCGAAATAACCGACGGAACAGCTCGTCCAGCAAGTCATACGTGTCATCGAGCACCGTCCTTGGTCGTTGCTGGCGCCGACGTTGCCGCCTCAGCCACCAATAGATAGCAGACGCCGCCGCCGCCATTTTCCCTGCAATACTCTGTAGACCGACTCTTCGGGCCCGCAAAAAAAAACAGTATAAAGCCGCGGATATAATTTGGTGTGCAACGTCATGTATTTTTTCTCGTCCGTGACGCCATTGCAGCTTCCCGTGACGAAACTTCTCAAAACGGCGCCGACAACCCATAGGAGCGGGCATTTTAGAGCGCTCTAAATTGTAGAGCGGTCAGAGTGAGTTCCGTAATCCGGGCCCTGTACTAGCCTAGCGGCGCCGATTTCACTCCGTCTGCACGAATGACCTTGAAAGAAGGAGCGGAGTTGCGTAAGTAAACACGTGACGCACCACGTGAGTCGCAGCAGCTGCAGTCGCGCACTCCACCGTCGTCGCGGTGGCGACGCGCTGCCTATCCAGTGTATCGGTATAGACGAAGCAAGTCAGCCAGATCCGACGTCCTCAAGACTGCGTACTCGCAGACGTCGGACCGAGTCTGATCACCCGGTCTACATTGCCAATAAAAGGTAGATAGCTTGTTCGCATAACACTGCGTTTTACATTTATCGTATGGTAAAAGCGAGCGGAAAGGAAAATTTATGTCCACTCACTCGCTGCATAATGCACGCTCTGTGCCGTGCAGAACCAAGGCGCCGTGACGAACTGCCGTCTGCAACATCGCTGAACGTAAGTCGGCTCCCTCAGCGGACGGTTTTGCAGACGCTAAATTATTTTTTCATTACTTTTATGCAGGCACTGCAAGAACCGCGAGATGCCGCTGATAGGTTTTTAATTTATCTGCCGCCAATAAATAAGACGTACGAGCTAAAAGATCGTCTTGCCGTGTTCCTCTTTACAGATGCGTTCGGAGACTTCGCAGACGAAGTTTTCATAAGTTCGCCATGGTACGAAGCGCAGGCATGCCCACACTGCATGACGCCTCGAAACTAACCTGCAAGCTAACTCGCGAGCTCAATGCAGAGCTACACCACCGCGGCTATCGAGAACCGTAAAGGACGCCGAAAAACCACTTCTGGCATATCAAGCGCGTCAGTGTGGCAGTGCGCCGCTGGCGACTGACCATCCGTGCACATGAGCGGTTTCACGCTGGCAGACATTACACAGCATCATGAGCAGGAGGCTTCAACAGCTTATAGAGAGCTCTGTAATAGGAAATGCGCTCTTGCGCGCAGTAAACGGAAGTATTTTGCGGGTCATCACGCTTTATGTTACATCATTCAACATACGCAGACGAGATAACGCCGGTGATAGTGGCGCCATCCGGTTTGAATGAAGAGAAAAATTTCCTCAACAAACCGGTGCTCGTTAGACCTAGCAGCTACCGAATCACCAAGCCAAATAAAAAAAAACAGCCAAAAATATCGTCCCTCCAATTTTCTGTAGGCAAGATAAGTGGAAGCGAAAGACCAGTACCCAGTTTATAGCCTGTTCACGTGCCGAACAGCGCATTAACACCGACGAGTTCACTATGAAGCGACAGGCTCCTCTTCAGAGCACGCCGCCATGTTGGCTGTCCTTGGGCATCTGCTGCTAGAAGAGCGTACGTACGCTATCTGTGGTACGTCACCATCCCATTTCTTCGACGCTTTTAGCTGCATCCGAACTCCCAGATCCGCTCCCGGCGTTTCGACCAATCAGGTGTAGCCACTGCTGTATATTATGACGCTTTTTATTATGACACAAACTCGGAATACAGGCCCTGCACTACACTCTAAACACGAATACGCTCATATGAAAGAACAAGAAACTCAGCTGTAATCTAGCGCAGCTCTAATCTAGCGAAAATGTAGTGTGATAGAGGACACCTCACTACATTTTTGCACATTTCTGTTTAGAGTGTGCAGTGCGCAGAAGAACCTCGGTGGTTGGTTAGTTTTCAGGGAAAGGAAATGGCCCAGTATCTCTATCATATATCGTTGGACACCTGAATCGCGGTGTAAGGGAAAAGATAAAGGAGGGAGTGAAATAACAAAAAAGAAATAAGTGCCCGTAGTGGAGGGCTCCAAAATAATTTCGACCATATGGGGATCTTTAACGTGTACTGACATCGAACAGCACACGCGCGCCTTAGCGTTTTGCCTCCACAAAAATGCAGCCGCCGCGGTAGGGCTCGATCAAGGGAACTCCGGATCAATAGCCAAGCGCCCGAACCACTGAGCCACCGCGGCGGGTCCTGCTGCGCATTCAAGGCGAATAGCGCACCGACTGTTGACAGCACAATCGACGTCGACGCCACGGAGAATACAAGCCAGCTACACCGATACTGTGTTTGGACTTTCTTCCTTTCTTCTTTCACTCTCTCCTTTATCCCTTCCGTTACGGCGCGGTTCAGGTGTCCAACAATATATGAGACAGATACTGCGCAATTTCCTTTCCCCCAAATCCAATTATTATTATTATTATTATTATTATTATTATTATTATTATTATTATTATTATTATTATTATTATCACCGATTCCCCACCATGGTAGGAGTGAAAAAGTTTTCGTCGCTACTTCGCGTCGTACAAGATCAATCGTCAACAATGTCAACAGGACTCTGAAGTTGTTCGTGATGATGTGACAAGGTAGGAGCGACGTCGACCCTAAAGAGTAGCGGTGGATGTCGTGTGTAGAAAGCCATTTTGTGAGCGCTAATATAGCCACGTGTTTCTATTATTGCAGTTTATTTCAAGGAGAAAGCTTTATATGTCCCATTCATTCAAAGGCTGTAGTGTGCATCGCGGCACAAAAAAAAAATCGTAGAGCCATGGAGCTGGCAAGAAGTGGAGAAAGAGACCGTGAGAGAGACTACTTTAGTTGCCACAGGTGTTGGGAATTAGGACAGGTGGGTCCAGCAGGTGTATGCGACGTTCTTGGCCCCCGAAATCGGTGAAACTTGAGTGGCCTTGTCTGGATGCGTGAGGAGTAGGTCCCAGCTTTCCGCAGAGGAAGCTGGCCGGAGGGCAGGATATTTTCCCATCCCCAAAAGATGTGCGCCTGAACGGCGGGCTATCCCTCGTTGCAATTTCGGCATGTGGGTTCATATTCCCCATCGGTGTTTAATAATAGTCGTGAGTGTCTAAGAATTGAGTGCGTCGACAAGCTGCGGAGCAGGGTTATCGGTGCTCGGTCGAGGTGGGAAACGGCTTCTCGTGTATGTAAATTGGTCATGACGGCAAAAGTCTGGGGGCTTCGGCGAGGGCGCCTTGGTCCGTGGGGCAAGCTGCCCGGATTGTTAATCCCTGGCCAAGTCGCTCGGCCCCTTCGTTTCCAGAGTAGCCCGTGTCGGCGGGTACATAGATGAGGTTACTTTTTTGGTCGGAATGCAGCCGCGATTGATGCGTGCGGCGAGAAGGCAGATGCAGCCTGCCGAGTAATTCAGGATTGCTCGTACTGAGTCACTGAGGACTGTGCGCGTACGGCGGTCAGCGATGGCCAGCGGTATCCCTGTCTTTTCCGCTGCGGTGGGGGAAGGGGCACACACTGTGGCGGCGCAGATAAAAGTAGATTGCGGCATGGTTGCACGGACCACGTAGGTTGTTGCATCTTGCCCGGCCGCGTCAGCTTGTGTTGCTTGTTCGTCGGCACGATATAAATCATCCAGTGATCGGCTTAGTGATGACAGCGCGTCGTGTCGGCCAGGGAGCGCGAACGTTCTTGGGTAGCGGTTTGACAACGAGGCGGCTACGTAGTACACCTGGCCAGAAGTGTAGAGGGAAGTGACTAGAGGAGCTTCCGAACGAGGTAACATTATTGGAGAGGG
Source organism: Amblyomma americanum (assembly GCA_030143305.2). Classification (NCBI taxonomy): domain Eukaryota; kingdom Metazoa; phylum Arthropoda; class Arachnida; order Ixodida; family Ixodidae; genus Amblyomma; species Amblyomma americanum. The sequence goes on along the minus strand of JARKHS020010952.1, from coordinate 66,250 downwards.
CGTCGCAGTCGAAAGGGCTTTTGAGTGCTACAGGGAAATGGGACTGCAGGTGGCGTCGGAAGAGAAATAGCGAGCAGCATGCGTTGAATGGAACAGTACCGGAAAGGGGCGGAGCGTCGGAAGCAGCAGGCGCCACTATGAGACCATTCGCCACATGACTTAGTCGCGCCCTCACGCGATAGGAGTCATAAGTGTCTCTGCGAAGGGTTTCGCCCCTTCGCGTGCTTCATTGCCTCTTCAGAATCCCGTGTTGATATGTGTGTGATGCAGTGTGATGGAACGGCGACGACCTCAACGTCTGCGACCTGCGAGGTGACCGCGTCTACGTCTCCACGAAGACTAGGGCGCCCACGAAGGTACGCTACCGGCTGCAAAGCACGGGAGCCGAAAAATGCTATACGACGGCTGCAGAGGCCGGCTGCAACATCAACGATCACCGCTGCGGTAAGTGCGCGGAAAACGGTTGAAGCGGCATGGAGACGTTGAACTGAGCAAGCGAGAAGCGGACATGAAGCGAGAGAAGCGTGCGGCCAACATCGAGTTGCGGAAACGTGAAGCGGAGGCAATTCGGCAACGTCATGAAAACGATCCGCAGTTGCGATAGCGTGAAGCGGTAGCAATGCTGCAGAAGCGTGAACTCAGGCTTCGGCGCACTCGCGTGCGATAAAGCTTTCTAAAACATTTCACCTTCGGGACAAAAAAGCTTTCAAATTTACTCTCGTAAATAGTTTTAGGAGTATCTGACCAATTTTTTTCCCACCTTTCCTTCCGTTGATAAGCATGAAATCGATTCTTCTAGAATAGGACGCAATCCTGTGAAGGTTCTCAATGATTGTTTGTTCTTGCTCGAAGCCGCCGGAACAGGCCGATTCACGCGGCGGACCGTTCGCCCGCGGCCCTCACATCACGCGTTCGTGCGTCGCAAAATTGAGAGGCGTGCTGTCGGCTCGCGGAGTGGACAACCAAGATAGATCAAGTGCTTCTCCTCTCGAGGGAATTAGCGGCGGCCTGCGAAGACACGCGCACTAGCTCTGGCAACCACCGGTCTTGCCAATATCTCAGCTGCCGCATTTCGCTGAGTTGCGTTGAGCAGGCGCGCTGTTTTGACAAGCTGACTGACAAAGCGATCGACTGGGCTAGGAAGACAGCCCAGGCCGTTGAGGAACTTGACAAAGGGCCGCATCTGCACCATTCAATCGCAGTCATGGTTGTGGAGGAAAAACAAGCTTGACCAGCGCTGCCAAACACTTTAAAATAATCTCGTAACAGTGGTACACCCAGCGCGTCGTCTGCTCTTTTGGTCCCTCGCAGCCGACTCAAGTCATCGGATCACAGGCCAGTTTTTAGTAGCCCATGAACACGTGATGCGCGGGCCGCGGGCGAACGGACCGTCATGTGAATCGGCCTTACGAGGCTCTAACATTTCCTGACGCGACAGGTCGATAGTTTTATCTACAATGACCGCAGTGCCGTTCAAAAACTTCTACATTGCTCGAGATTGCGCAGTTACCTTTGAAGCTCAATTGGACTTTCTTTGCCAACTTTAAATTCCCCGTGGAGGAGAGACGCGGAAATCCGGTCTTTCGTAGTCGGTGTCTGCGCAGCGAGTCGAGCGACAGTCAAACTCGCACACTATTGAACAACTTTAGCCCACCGTTTTGATGTTCGAGAGCCCGCCCATCACCAGTGTGGCCGCGCTAATTAGTGCAGATGCCACCAAGGCGCGCGCGCAGTTGGCGGGTGCGTGGCGCCATCTGTCGCCCTCCACGCGATCTCCGCATGCACACTGACGACGCGCGGACTCACGGTACTCCGCCAATGGTAGGGTACAGGGTAGGGTGATGGTGTTTAATATCTGTGCGTGCGGTCATCGTTCCTCAGATGGCTCAATAACATAAACAGCTTGTTTTATCCCGACATGCGAAAGAAAGATCCACCATTGCTCTCTTGGACACAATGGAGCAATGCGTATTTTTCCGTGAGATGGGAACAGGGACGCAGTCACTGGTTGGTTCAGACGTCAGGGACTCTCCCGCAAGAAAAGATAAGCCTGCCGGAGAGCGCAAATGCGAAAGGCTTTCCCTGTCCTCACTGTACCTTAATTTTTAATTTTGTGTTAGTTCTGTAAACTTTGTTTGTTTGCCTGTTTTTATATTTATTTATTGCTTATTTATATTTTTATTTCTATTTCTATCAGACCATGTTTACATCAAACCATGTTTAATTTCATTTCTATAAAACCATGATTACATATTGTTACGGGTTCTATTTACAAATAACATTTACAAGGCAGGTCTAGAGGAGCCTGGTGCGCCGGCGGCAGGATACTTGACTTTCTCTTCTACTTCCAGCCGCCGCACGTCTTCTTTATTCCTCAGAGCCCATGCGCAGCACGTGACATTTCCCCGTTCGCAGACGAAGCCCTCTGGGCCAGTCAATCAATCGGGGTCCCGAGAGTGGAATGGCTTCAGCCGTGCGACATGCACGACCTGGGTTGTCCTTGAGCGGCGTCCTTGCGTTGATTGGGGAGAGATGACATAGTTGAGGTCATTGAGGCGAGCAACAACGATGAACGGGCCTGTGTAGTGGGATAGCAGCTTTTCTGATAAGCCACGCTTGCGTAGGGGCGTCCACAACCATACAACGTCACCGGGCAGGTAGGAGACATCCTTGCGCCGGCGGTCATAACGCTGCTTAGAGCGATGCTGTGATGCCAAGGTGCGTATCCGGGCAATCCGACGGGCTTCTTCAGCGCGACATAGAGTGTTGGCAATAGAAGGCTCGGTGTCGAGAGAGAAAGGTAAGATGCTGTCGAGGGAGCTTCGAGGCGGACGGGCATAAAGAAGGAAGAATGGGCTGTAACCAGTTATTTCATGCCTCGACGTGTTATAGGCGTATGTAATGAAGGGAAGCACGTCGTCCCAGTTCTTATGGCGGGAATCGACATACATGGCCAGCATGGTCGTGAGTGTCCGATTGGTACGTTCAACCATTCCATTAGTCTGGGGGTGGCACGGCGTCGAGTGGCGAAAATGGCATGAACTAAGACGCAGAAGCTCTTCCACAACGTCTGCCGTAAACTGGCGACCGCGGTCACTGATAACAACTCGAGGAGGTCCATGCCGGAGGATGACAGCACGAAGAAGGAAGAGCGAGACCTCAGCAGCGGTGGCGCAAGGTAGGGCGGCGGTCTCACAGTAACGGGTGTGGTGATCAACGCACACTATAATCCAGCGGTTACCGTTGGACGAGCGGGGAAACGGGCCGAGCAGATCGAGTCCAACTTGTTCATATGGCGTGCTTGGAGGTGGCAAAGGATGCAGGCGTCCAGGCGGAGAAGTCGTGGGAAGCTTGAACCGCTGACACTGCACGCAGGTGGCCACGTAGCGCTGAACCATGTGACACATTTTTGGCCAGTAAAAACGTTCTTTGATGCGGTTAAGGGTCCTGGCAAACCCCAAGTGCCCAGCCGTGACGTCATCGTGCATTGCCTGCAGAACAGAGGAGTACAGAGTAGCCGGAACGACGAGGAGAAAGCGCGCACCTCCAGGCGAGTAATTCGTTCTGTAGAGTAAACCGTCGCGAACGCAGAAAGGGCTTGCGGATGTCGGGTCACGGGCTTCGGCAAAAAGCGGCGCCAAGTGCTTATCCTTGCGTTGTTCCATCTGGAAAGTGCCAAGATCTGGAAACTCTTGGGAAACGGCAGCGAGATAGTCATCGAAGTTTTCATCATCGGAAGTAGTAACCGTGAGCGGCAGCCGCGAGAGGCAATCTGCGTCGGCGTGTTGGCGGCCACTTTTGTAAGACACTTTAAAGTTAAACTCTTGGAGGCGTAACGCCCAGCGGGCCAACCGACCGCAGGGGTCGCGTAGATTGACCAGCCAGCACAGAGAGTGATGGTCTGTGACGACTGTAAAAGCACGTCCATAAAGGTACGAACGAAACCGTTGTACGCCGAAAACAACGGCGAGACACTCTTGCTCTGTTACAGTGTAATTGCGTTCCGACTTGCTGAGGGTGCGACTTGCATAAGCGACAACGTGTTGATTGCCCTCATGGCGTTGGATAAGCACAGCACCCACGCCGATGCCGCTGGCGTCAGTGTGGAGTTCAGTCGGTGCTGTCGGGCAGAAATGACGCAATATTGGCCGCGAGGTGAGGAGAAACTTGAGCTGCCGAAACGCGGAGTCGCATTCGGGAGTCCAGTGGAAAGGGGTGTCTTTCTGCAGGAGACTTGTAAGCGGGTAGGCTAAATCAGAAAACTTGGGAACGAAACGCCGAAAATATGAGCAAAGTCCTAGGAAACTCCTGAGCTCTTTCACTGATTTGGGTTCTTTGACACTGCTTACAGCTTCAACCTTCTGCGGGTCGGGTCTGAGGCCATCCTTGTCAACGAGATGACCAAGCACAGTAATTTGGCGTTCACCGAAGCGACACTTCTTCGAGTTCAGCACGAGGCCCGCTCTCTCTATGCAGTCTAGGACAATGGCTAAGCGGCTGTTATGTTCGGCGAAGGTCCTACCAAAAATAACATCGTCCAGATAACACATGCAAACTTGCCACTTCAGGCCACGTAAAAGCGTATCCATAAATCGTTCAAAAGTGGCAGGAGCGTTGCAAAGGCCGAAAGGCATAACATTAAATCCATACAACCTGTCAGGTGTCACGAAAGCTGTCTTCTCTTTGTCTTGCGGGTGCATCGGGATCTGCCAGTACCCGGACCGTAGATCCACCGAGGAAAAGTAGGAGGCTGAGTGGAGGCAGTCAGTGGCATCATCAACGCGCGGGAGCGGGTAAACATCCTTCTTTGTGACAGTGTTAAGCCGGCGGTAGTTTACACAAAATCGCCAAGTGCCATCTTTCTTTTTGACAAGGATCACTGGAGCAGCCCACGGGCTTGACGATTCCTGAGTGATGCCGCGGTGCAACATGTCACGGACTTGTTCATCGATTATCTGACGTTCGGAAGGCGAGACGCGGTATGGCTTCTGGCGAATCGGCTGTGCAGATCCAGTATTGATCATGTGATGGGTACGGGAAGCTGGAATCGGCGGTGGTTGGTCGCGACCAAAGTCAAACACGTCCGCATGCTTCATAAGAACGGCCACTAGTACCTGGCGGTCGCTAGTGGGTAGGGATTTGTTGACCATGGCTAGGAATTGAGAGTCCCTCAAATCGAGGCGTCTAGTTGGACGAGACACGTTGTCAGTGATCGCGGCAACTGGTACAGAAAAACGTTCTTCAAAGCCAGCAAGTTTTAAACCACATGGCAATACTGCAGGTTCGTTGGAATGATTGACAGTCCAAAGAGTGGCATGGCCCTTGGTCACATGGACGACGCTGCGGGGTACTAGCACACTTTTCTTTGCACAGTTAAGGGAACAAGGTTCCACCACAGCATCGAAGGCATCAGAAATCGTCCTCGAGGACACAACGGGAACGAATATGGCAGACATTGCTGGAACGACGGTATCTTCAGAGACAGAAAACACTTGGGCAACCACTGGCGAGTCTTCTATGAGAGCTGACCGAAGGCCAGGACTTAACGATATGCCACCACTGCGGAAGTCGAGAGTAGCGCCGCACTGGTGCAAAAAGTCAATACCGAGGATGATGTCATGCGTAGAACGAGGGAGCACCGTGAATTCAGTTCGGAACATGTGGCCAGCGATCACTACATTCACAAAACAAATACCAATCGGAACCAATGATTCTCCCCCGACACCCCGGAATATAACAGCACGATCCCAAGCGAACATTATTTTACGACCCAGACGGTTCTTGAAAGTTGAACTCATCACTGACACCGTGGCACCAGTGTCCACTAAGGCCATGACACAAATACCGTCCACTAAAACTTCAAGGCGGTTCCTTAACAAAACAATGGGCAGAGGAATTGGCACTATCGATGATCCGGCGACCGCACCTCCATCGGCCGCACACGCTAGTTTCCCGGGGGCGGTGGGGAACGACGTTGGGGGAAAGGCGAGCGGCGAGAGCGGTGCGGAGTTGGAGTCAGACTTCGGTCAGAGGCAGGGGAGTCGTTCCGTGGTGGCGCGTAACTGAATGGGCGCTGAGACGATGTGAAGACACGGTCATGAACAGGCGCATTGAAACTCAGGCGAGGGTTCGACCATTGGCGCTGGGAGCGGGAAAACTGGCCCCGGTGACGGCAGAATCTAGAGATGTGACCGATCATACCACAGCGGTAACAAAGTGGTGGTTCGGGGGGGCACTCGGGATAACACTCCTCGTAGCCAGTGTCGAAACGACCATCGTACTCCGGCTGCCGCAGGTGGCGTTGCGGATGAGCTGGCGCCCTGGGGCCGGGGCGGGTGATCCGGGGAGCGTCGCTGTAATCAATGCGAGTAGCACTGGTAGGGGCCTGGGCAGACAAACTCCAAGGGGAGGAGCGGGAGGCGGGAGCCGCCTGCAGAGAACAGCTCCCATACGGGACCTCACTGCGGCGCGCAAGATCTTGATGCCGGGAGAGTTCGTCACGCACGATTTGACGAATGACGTCAGGGAGAGTCGCCGCATTCACAGGCTCGTGGAAATCCACGCTGGCGACGGTGGTGACGTTAGGCAGGCGACCGAACTTGGGAGTAATTCGACGCAGTTTTAGAGCTTCAAAGGTGCGGCAGTGCTTGATGATATCCGTGGGCGAGTCTAAATTTTCTTTACTAATAAGAAAGCTGTAGACGTCCTCTGCGATGCCCTTGAAGAGATGACCAACGCGATCTTCGTCGGACATACTGGGATTAACGACGTTGCACAGCTTCAAGACCTCTTCTATGTAAGTCGTGCAGGTCTCTCCAGGCACTTGCGCTCTCTGAAGCAAAGACTGCTCAGCGCATTTTCGTTTGGCAACAGTATCCCCGAAGCAGCTGCGGAGCTCTTCCATGAAGCGGTCCCAACTTGTTATTGATGCCTCACGGTTTTCGAACCAAGTTAGCGCGGTGCCATCGAGAAAGAAGACGACATTGGCCAGCTGAAGAGTGGCATCCCAGCCGTTGTATTTGCTCCCCCGCTTGTAATTGGTGAGCCAATCATCCACGTCTTCGCCAGCCTTCCCGGAAAACGTCCGCGGCTCACGGTAGTGCTGCCAAGCGGGCGTTGCGGCGCCGGTCGGACGTGCGTCGGCCTCCTTGGGCATTTGCACGGGCAACGGTGGCAATCCGGCGATTCTTCGGCTGCAGCGGTTGCGAGAGGGGTCCGTGGTGATCGACCCAGCACCTCCACCACACTGTTACAGGTTCTATTTACAAATAATATTTACAAGGCAGGTCGAGAGGAGCCTGGTGCGCCGGCGGCAGGAAACTTGACTTTCTCTTCTACTTCCAGCCGCCGCACGTCTTCTTTATTCCTCAGAGCCCATGCGCAGCACGTGACAATATTTCGCCTGTTACAGTACATCTATCGTAATCGTATGTATTCCTTTGCTCCAAGCCACCCTCCTTCTAAATACCGCTATCGGCAACACAGAAACTTGGTCCCTAAAAGAAGGACAAATTACGGCAAACAAAAGCTCGGTTACCAGAATCCAGTCGTTCTCATAAACCATCTTTAAGTGTCATGTTTGATCTCCCTAAGACCACATTTAAAAAATTCATCAAAAGATTAATAATCAGCACTGACTCAATATAATTCCAGTTTTCACTTCGCGTAGCATCTCTTATTTTCGTGTCATGCTGTTTGTGTGTGTGTTTCTTTCAGTGACCTCATGCATGTTTATATATTGCCATTGAGACTCAATATAATTTCAGTTTTCACTTCGCGTAGCATCTCTTATTTTTGTGTCATGCTGTTTGTGTGCGTGTTTCTTTTAGTGACGTCATGCATGTTTTTACATTGCCTTTGATTTGATGTATCGTGCACTGTCTTTGTATCAAAGGTAACTTTTTTTACGGTGATACTGTCGTTTGATGCAATGTGTTTTGCTCACCATCATACTATGTTAATATTTTTTATTTCGGTGGTACTCACTGCTGTATAAACTGTTTTGGGGAACTGTGACCTCGTCAGGCTTTACCGCCTTTTGTCGCAGTTCTCTTTCATTTTTCAAATAAAATAAACCTCAACCTCATTATACATTTTCATTTGTTTTTAGTTTTGTTTTCTTTGTCAATTTCTGCTTTAGTTCATTATATGTACGTTGCTTAAGAACTCCTGCCTAATCGACATTTACATTTGTGTTTTATTTAGCACACAACTTATGATTGACAGTTCGTTCGGAAAAATTGCGTGTTCAAGTTCCGTCTACAGCTTCCGTGCACAACTTTCGGCCACGCCACTGATGACCCAGGAAAGGCTTTCGCTTTGAAATGCTACCCGCCGCTGTTGTTCAGTGTAACGTCAGAGCGCTCGGCTTCTGATCCGGAGTTCCCGGGTTCCAACCCGACCGCGGTGCCTGCGTTTTTATGGAGGAAAAACGCTAAGGCGCCCGTGTGCTCTGCGATGTCAGTGCACGTTAAAGATCCCCAGGTGGTCGAAATTTTTCCGGAATCCTCCACTACGGCACCTCTTCCTTCCTTTCTTCTTTCACTCCATCCTTTATCCCTTACCTTATGGCGTGGCTCAGGTGTCCAACGATATATGAGACAGATACTGTGCCATTTTCTTTCCCCAGTACCAATTATTATTATTATATTATTATTATTATTATTATTATTATTATTATATTATTATTATTATTATATTATTAACGTGCACTGACATCGCACAGCACACGGGCGCCTTAGCGTTTTGCCTCCATGAAAACGCAGCCGCCGCGGTCGGGTTCAAACCCGGGAACTCCGGATCAGTAACTGAGCGCCACTGATCCGGAGTTCCCGGGTTCGAACCCGTCCGCGGCCGCTCGCTCTCGCAAGTTGTGTCATGTGACCAATCACGTGATTCGGTCTTGCTGAGTAAAGGCCAGCGCTCGCCGCCTAGACACCGCGTGGGGATTGGGGGTGGTGGCGGTTACAACTTTAATGCCACAAAATGGAAGGGATTAAGTGGGGCTGGGGGAGTCTGCGGTGGCTAGCATTCGGGGGCGACCTCTTGTGCTCGCGTAGTGAGGGCCAGTGGCGTTTTTTTCTTGAACTGGCAAAGAGCTTGGTCCATTTCTCCGCCAATGGAGCTGGCAAGAGTCCTCGCCGGGGTTTGCTAGCGCATTCCCATAATATATCATCTGGAGTGCCGTGCGCCCCGTCACCGCAGTGCGGGCATGCAGGCTCATATTCACCGTTTGTGATTTTGTATAATAGGTAGGGGCTAAGAATTGCCTTTGATTGCAGGCGTCAGAGTGCCGTGCATGCACCCTCTCCAGATCGGGGTGAGGAGCGAGATATCTGCATCTTAGCTAGCAATAAAAGTTTGTAATCTCCGCTTGCGAGCGAGGTGCGCCGGTGGGGGTGTCTGTTCCCGAGAGGTCTCCCGTCCCGCAGTAGTTAAACCTCTTGCTAGACGGTCCATCCTCTAGTTTCCAGAATTACCTTAGTGAGCCCATACGAGATTGGTGTTGTGATCGAGAGTTAGGTTGCGCAGAATTCACATAGCTAGCGCGGCTAAAGTGTTTTTTGGCGAAATTTTCAATGGCGCTCTTATAGTCTCTTAGAATTGTTTCGTTGTAAGTATTCGCGATGGCCTGAGCTATAGCTACTTCCTCTTGCTCCCATATAAAGCTAGCGTTCAAGGTTGTGGCGTTAACGAGGGCTGGCTTTTGAGTGGCCACATATGCCACGTATGTTCCGCCTTTGATGCGTTGAGGTGCATCCACGTACACTGCTTGTGGTTCGTTCTCGTACTGTTTCTCAAGGGCCTGCGATCTAGCTTTCCTGCTGGTGTCGTGTCTGCCTGGGAGCATATTCTTGGCTTCTGGTTCAACGACTAGTCTACTGGTAATGTTCACTGATAAATGTGATGTTGGACATACCTCCGCAGCGGTGTAGATGTGGAATTTGTCGATAATTACGCTTCCCGCAACAGTGCGCGACAAGCGGCTCACTTGTACCGTTTTATGGGCTCGATCAGCTCAGCGAGCGTGTTAAAAATTCCCAACTGCAGCAGTCGATCTGACTTAGCGTATGCCGGCCGGCCAAGGGCCGCCGTGATATATGCTGCCTTAATTATGCTTTCAAGTGGCTCTTCGTCATGCCCCTGCGCTGTGACGCGTAGCCAGCGGATCGCTTCCGTATTGTGACTATACAGGCGAAAGCTTTATGCTGTGGTGACAAGGTCCTGTACGCTAAAACAATTCTGCAGCATTTGTAGGCAACTCAGAAGAGGTAGTGTGAAACGAGGGGTCGTAATCGAAAGAGGATAAGTGAGGAGTCTGTGCACGCAAAAATTTTAGAAATCGGATTAATAATTAATTAGAGCCAAAAATGTCCAAAAAGTAGGCGTGTCCAGACCAAATATGGCGCCAAATTTGAAAACGCTGGAAGTGTGCGACCACATTCCCAGAATGGTGGCCGGATCCAAAGCGTGGCGCCAAATTTCTACACCGGAAATGAATACTGAGACGAAGCGAGGGAAAATGCGCAGTTAAACAAAATCCAAGGAATTCATGATTAAGGAAAAGTGTAAGCGTGAATTAAGGGGGAATTAATGGTGTGACGGTGTGGCGCAGAGCGGTGCCACACAGAACATGAAATGAGTGTACGACCCATCCACTTCGACGCTTCGTTCCTGCGCTCTTGGAGGCTTGCTGAAGTGGCGTCACAATCACGTCGGACACACAGAGCGACGGCGCACCACAAAAATGACTTGAAATGAGTATGAGGCCCCTTCTGCTTCGTCGCGCCGCTTGTACGCGACCACCACCACCACCACACCAGTCGCTCTCTCGCCGGTGCCGCATGCAGGGGCTGTGTTTGCGTGCTTTTGCCGTGGTGCCTAACTGTGCGTTGTGTGGGTGTGTGACATCATGTTTAAGCCGTCTGTGTCATCGCATAATGCAGCGTCAACGTCCAGACCACATGTGAAGAGAAAGCATGCGAAGGAGCGTCAAAAACGGAATAGCGAAGGGAAGCGTTTGAAACGTGCTGTGTAAAGTGAAGTCCACCGACTACAGCGGAAGAAGACTCCTCAGTCTCCAGCAACTCGTCGGCAAAGAAACAAAGACGCACGATGAGTGCCGAGCAGGCGTCAATGCTTTATCATTACTCCAATGCGCGTTACCGCAGTTATCTTGAAATTTATCCTGAATCAACATGCCGAAAATTCAGATCGTGGCTACTGGGGTATTGGATGGTTGGTTCTCTCTTCGGGTACTGCCAGGGAGGATTGTTTCTTCCTGATAACTAAGAGTTCCGATTTAACCGGTGAACACAAAGGATCATTCCCGTGCACGAAAGAGTGCACCGTGGCGATAGTTCGTTATAATGGCTATGCAACCTCTCCATCGAATGCGGAGCTGGTTCATATGTCGATCTTGTCGGCGTATAGAGAATGATGTTTATGTGGGATGTCATCTAACAGACGCCAGAGGCCACTCATGGTAATGTTAGAGAGAAAGGTAAAAGTACAGCGGCCTTGCGGGGTTCCTCTGGTGCCTGGTGTAATTTTGTTGCTACTTTAGTCTCCCAAATACCGCATAGCCTTGCGCTCGTTCAGAAAGGTGGCGGAGTAGTCGTATGTCCGTTTGCCTACGTTCATCAGTGACAGGTAAGACAGAATGGAAGTGTGTGACATATATCAAATGCCTTGCTCACATCGAGTCCCAGGGTGGTACGCGTGGCTCTAATGCGCGTTGGATCTAGATTGTCTTGCTGTATCTGGTAATTGAAGTCCTGAGTGGAGAGACTTGCTCGAAATCCAATCATGGACGGGGGGTGGGGGGGGGGTGGAAGTGTCGTCCACGTCGGCGTGCATTTGGAGCCTGTTTTAAGACATCGTGCTCCCTTACATGACGTTGCCGGAATTTGGCGGAGGTACCCAATCTGGAGCCTTTTCCCCGTTTAGGGACGGTATCTGTTACAGAAAAAAGAAAATTCGTGTTTTTACCCGCCCCGTTGGCGCAATAGGTAGGGCGCTCGGCTACTGATCTGGTGTTTCCGGGTTCGAACCCGCCCGCGACGGCGGCGTTTCGATGGAGGCGAAACGCTAAGGCGACCCTGTGCTGTGCGATGTCCGTGCACGTTAAATATCCCCAGGTGGTCGAAATCATTCCGAAGCCGTCCACTACGGCATCTTTCTTCCTTTCTCCTTTCGCTGCCTCCTATATCCCTTCCCTTACGGCGCGGTTCAGGTGTCCGCCGATTTATGAGACAGATACTTCGCCATTTCTTATCCCCAAAAACAAATAATTATTATTATTAGCCGATGCATAACTGCCATGGCACTCCATGTTACTGTAGTCAGTTTCCAAAAAAGTTATCCGTTTGCCGAAATCTTTAATAAGTGAGATTGAAGATTTTTCATTCCTCCAGCCATCGATGATGCTGTGCTACACTCGTTGCATCGAAACGTTCATCAAGTTGTAGAAAACAGTTAAGATTTGAGAATAGTGATTAACATAGCAAAGTGGGCGAGTTGGTATTGCATCTTACAGGAACGAAACAGCGGAACTAAAGCGAACGGAAGGCGCTTGTTCGTGCGTCTCTTTTTCTGGTCCTCCTTGTTAGTTGCGCTGTTTCATTACTATAATATTGATTACTTTTGTTGTTTCTTTAATTTATTGTAGTTAAATACCGCTCGTAAGGAAAAAATGTTTTTTTGTGATGGCACTGAATGCACATTGAGCTCGGTATTGAGGGAAAAAAGTGGCCCAGTAGCTGTCTCGCATATCACAGTAGACACCAGACCAACGCTGTAAGGGAAGGGACAAAGGAAGGAGTGAAAGAAGAAAAAACTGGAGGAAGCTTAAGATTCATCGTTTAAGAGTCAGACGCGACAGCGTGTTCTAGCGTTGCCAAGGTGCTCAGTTGAGTTGAGGTGTCGAACGTTACAGGTGGGGTTAGCCTTGCTTATTCTGCCGGAAATTGCTCCACCGTAGCATCCGTTCTCTGTTAATAATGTCCTAAAGCCTGTCGCATCTACCCCGCTATGCGCACAGTATCTTATAATAGCACATATTCTTCTCCCGCTGTCACCATCTATGCACACAATCACTCAACACATTCCACATCACAGTCCACTCCAGAAGTCACCATCTATGCACATATTCAGTCACAGTAGAACATAGGCGATTGTAGTGCCACAATCCATACACACATTCACTCACAGTACAACATACTCCACTCCAGAAGACACCATCTGCGCCCACACTCAATCACAGTAGGTCATAGGCAATTCCTGTTGTCACCATTTAGAAAACAGATCCGTGTCCTACGGAAATGTTAAAAGAAGGCATGCAGCCTCCCTTCTGCATGCCTGGTTTCCACTCGGGTAGAGAATGTCCTGAACTGTACTGTGACGGGTTCCTGTCGTATTGAAGGATGTGAACATCACATATCTTTCCGTGTTGTACACTGGGAAGTACATAATTTAATGTTCGATATCCAAGCACACACCACATAAAGAACAGAGCGGACACGCTAATATGCCCGTCTTTTGCATCCAGACAGGAGTGTGAGCAGAGGTCGTGCGATTTCGATGTATTAGAGTCGCCTGGGACCTTCTCACTCGCTTGGTCACATAAAATTGTGGCGTGCACTCCACAGGGTACTGAAATGACCGAGCACCGTTTTCCTGTAGACACTTTTTCCATCTTGAGGTACTTTTTTGATGGATTCCTTGAGAGAGCTTTATGGGCGACATTGTCTTCCACCTCATCACGGTTGACTCCTATGTGAGAGGGCACCCATTGGAAATATAGACTAAAGCATCTGCTGTGCAGATTCTGCACCAGGCGCAGAGAGCTTATAGACAAAGCATCAGTAGGGAATCCACGCTCTAACCTCTGAAGGGCATATTTTGAATCAGGATGACAACAGGTTGAGCCGGACAAGACCCTAACTTCCGTAAAGCCGCCTCAATAGCAACACTTCCAGCCCTTGTGGAGGATACGACAGCAGTAAAGCGTACGTGCCACTTACAGTTCAAAGAAGAAAGAATGTAAAAATCCGCTGCACTAGCTTGTTTTACCTTGCCCACAGAACCATCCGTGAAAATTTGAAGATGCCGGGCATACTTTGTTTTCAAAGGTTCAAGTATGAGCGAGCGCGTTGCTGCCAAAGGAGAGCTGCGCTTTGCGCTCACATGGGGAATTGTGACCTTACAATCGATGGTCGGAAAAGACCAGGGAGGTATCAACCGTTTCCTGTGCCCTCGGACATTAAGGCCTAAAGAACTAAAAGTATTGAGTGCCAAGTATTCCTTCGACTCATATCTATTGCAGAGCCGCTGGAGAAGGGATCGCCCAGCTACCGTCTCTTCTTGGCAGCGAAGATGCATTAGTAGTCTCTGAGAAGCGACAAGGTTAAGAGGTTTCGATAGAGACTTATGAAGTACTGCCTTATTCGCAGCCGCCAGAGAAACTCGAATGGCTCTTCTTAGGCCCTTTCTGTGGACAACTTCGGCACGTTCAAGCTGTGATGCCGAGGGGGAAATTAAAGGTAATTCATACTTTATTTGACTGATCACCAGCGCTTCATGAAGTTTCACCATTGAAGAAGGATGGTTTCCGCATTGCTCACGTGCAATTCTACGGATCACACTGAGACGCGAGGATGTAGATGAAACAATCGCGTCTACAGCTTTTGGCCACTGTAGACGAGAGTCAATAATGACGCCCAGGAAACGCGTGTGTCTAAATTGACGGATACAAGAGTGACCGAGGTCTATCTTCAACCGCGCTTGACGTTTTCCTACACCTGGAAACAGAACAAAGCCGGATTTTTCCACTCACAGAGACAGTCCCAATCCTTGAAGGTAAGCTTGTGACGAAAGCAGAGCCTGTCGAGCTATCAGGGCTAATCGCTTGTGTTGGTAGCCAGTAATCCAAATACAGATGTCAGCATATATTGACATACGCACTTGCCTGCAATTTTTGGCAACGAATCGGGAAGGACAGCCATTACAACGTTTAAGTGGTGAGTAGAGATAGTGAAGCGCGTGGGATCTACTCACCACTTACACGGACATACTCCAGCACTACAGACTCCAAAGGTGCACATATCCTCCCGCACACCGCGATCTAACAAGACGCGAGGCCGTCCAATGGCGCAAACTACAAACTGGCAGCTTCCCACACCCCCTCTTATACAGCAGGATCTTTCCGGAACAGATAGCCCCCATGTGTAAACACTGCTCAACTCCGGCCACACTCATACACATGGTGTGGACTTGTACACATTGCAACAGAGACAACGCAAACACCCCAGAGACGTGGGAGTCTCTCCTGTGTACTTCCAAGCCAGCAGACCAACGCTGGCTTATCCAGCGCGCGGTGGAGGCCGCGGCATCCCAAAGGATCCCCGTCGACCTCCTCTAAGTCAGCGCAACCGGTCCTTTGACTGGTCCCCTGTTTTTGGGCGCAATAAAAGAGTTTACCTACCTACCATTACAACGTTAAAGAGCGTGGGGGAAAGAACACTTCATTGAGGTACACCTCGTGATAGAACCCTTTCGGTGCTTAAGGTACTCCCTAACAGTACACGAACCTCGCGATCACTTATAAACTTGTAAATGAATCTTAACACATGGCCCTGTATGCCTATGCCTTGGAAACTGTTTAGAACTGAGCTCTGAAGCACGTTGTCGTAAGCTTTCGAAACGTCAAGAAAAATGGCTAAGGTGGAAAGGCCGAAAGCTGTCTGGTGTTCAATGCGATTCACCAAGTCAAAACGCTATCTTGGGCACTGAGACCTCGGCGGAATCCTGTCATACATGTTGGCAGTGCCTTGCTGTCATCAATCCGCCACGATAAGCGTTAATTTACCAGCTTCTCCATCAACTTAGCTACACAGGAGGTCAATCACACAGGGCGATACGAGGCAAGGTTCGTCATGTCTTTGCCAGGGTTCAGTACTAGAATTATATGCGCCCCGTTCCATGACGGAGATACATCGCCAGTCTCCCAAACTCGATTGATGAAGTTGAGGAGCTCCTTCCTGAGTCCCAAGGGCTGATTATTTAGCATTTTATTGGTGATGCCGTCGGGATCTGGTGCACACTGGCTCCGCAGGCCACTAAGCGCAGTCTGAAGCTCACGAAGCGTGAACTGGACGTTCATTATAGTTCCTGTAGAAAGCAGGGGGTGTATATATATATATATATATATATATATATATATATATATATATATATATATATATCTTTTCCAGAATTAGCACGCACGAGTGCGTCTGAATATTCCTCTGCCAAGAACGCAATCGTTTTCTCCTTGCGTATTGCAAGAGCTTCAAAAGGCTTCGAAGGGCGAGATTCTCCAGCAAGGTTGCCAATAACTCGCCATATACTCGTCATCTGTGAGAACACAGTCAAACTAGCGCAGAATGAGGCGCATTACAACCTGTAGAGCTTGTTCGTGCGCCGTCGAATGGCAGAATTCTGCCCATTGAAGGTGGCCTTGAAGTCCCTGTCGTCCTTCTTGCGCATGAGTTGGCGCTCCGTTCTCGCTGCACAAAGGTTCCTTAATTTTAAATCCGGGGCAGGAAAATGATCAGGTAACTTGGCCGCCGTAGTTGCTGCTAGATTACTAGAAATCATTTTGTCAATAACATCACCGGAGACACGTTCTAGGTGCGCTGTGTATTTTTCCCAGTTGACCGCATGGCTTTTTTTAGGACCATGAATACGAAAGTCGGCAGCAAACACAAAAAAACGGATAGTGATCACTTCCCACGCAGTAAGGCGCTGTTGACGTCCTCACGCGGATGTCAGGTGAATGCAGTGTCAGGGCTATAGCCGTCGCTGAGACTGGAGGCCAGAATAAAGTTAGCCTTCCTTCATTGGCAACACAGAGGTCCAAACAGTCAATAACGTCTACGAGTGCATCCACGGGAATCCGTGTTCCTCTCACCCCAGACGGCATGATGGGCGTTAAAATCACCGCGGATGATTCGAAGAGCCGGGCAGCAGTCGCAGAGCTGCTGTAGAAACAAATCCAATGCTTCCTTCTTCCGCGGGGACATGTACACTGATGCAATAGAAATTGTTCGAAACCCGCGCTGTATTCTCACAGCCGCTACCTCAATGTCATCCGTGCAAAGATCAGCAACGCTTAGAGAAACATGCGGAATTTCTCTTCTTGTGTAAAGCGCGGCACTTCCCGCAGGAAATGACTTTATGCTGCCGTTTTTATGGGTGACATATCCAGTCAAACATCTCCCGCTTGGCAGGCCAGCTTCTGACGGGGCCAATACTGGAACACAACTCTCTTTCAAGAATAGATTAACTTCAGCTAACCGACTTAAAATCCCGGTGCAGTTTCTTTGCAATATAAACGGCACTTTTCGGTGCATATTATATCCATGAGGTTTAGCCTCATCCATATTAGATCGCAAGGAATTTCGCTGCGAAGGTGGTAATTAGGGACTCAAAACAAAGCACCAGCTGTAGGAAGTTCTTCAGGTTAACAGGCGCCATCGCTGGAATATGTGAACGAAGGGCGACAAACAAAACGTCGAAGGTCAGACATGCCTTTATTTTTGAGCTTCTTAATTTGTGCAACACATTCAATTACAACCTCTACAAAAGCTGCCGACGGGGACACACTTTTGGCTCCACGAGCTGTTTCTTTTTTCACTTGTGCTAATTAGGTCCCCCCTTGCCGTCGCGTCTGGCTGTGATCCGGTCGCTCAAGAACATGGGCACTTTTTGCTGGAGGTCGAACATCCGACTCGCAAGCAACGGACCTTTGCGTCTTGCTGGACTCAGGTCTCTCAGGAACGATGTTGGGTAACGCAACAACGTCAGGCTTCAACACTGGAAACTCGTCCAATCCTGAGACAGGCGTCTCAATCGGTTGGGTTTTGGTACCAGCAATAAAGGATATTCCACGGTGCAGAGCGCTCACATGGAAGGGGCAGCCTCCGAAACTCGCTGGATGGTCACCACCGCAATTGGCGCAAGCAAAATCGGCCTTCCGGTTTTTAAAGTCATGGTCGCCTCCACACCGCTTACAGTGTCAATCCATTGTGCAAACTTTGGCCACGTGCCCAAAACGATGGCATCTAAAACACCGTGGAGGAGCTTCAGTGAAGTCGGCAACTACGTGTTTTGTGAATCTCAGATCAAAATTTTCAGTGCGCTGTGAGTTGGGAGCGAATGTCAACACGATAGGGTTGGTACGTTTTGAAGCCCATTCTTTTCCTGAAGACTCCACACGACACACAAGTCGTTTCACGTGCAGAACACCTTGTGGTTTCAAATAATCAAGTAGGTAGCGTTCTGAATACTGCTTTGGCACACCCTTAATAACACAGGTGTTCTTCATGTAGGAATCGGGAAACCGCGCGTTAACTTTGATGCCAAAAATCTGAGAGCTCTGCAGGAGCTGGTCAGCCTGCTCTTTCGTCGAGACCTCCTGCCGAAGAGCCCCGTGCATGGTGAACCGACTACGAATCAGAGCTGATCCCAGCAGTGATTGAATGGCCGCGAAAAGTAAGATGGGATTCCTCTCTCTTAAATCAACCCCTTTCTCTGTGGGCTCAGCCACCATCGAGATACCGACCGTTCGTTGCTTGCGATGAGTCACCATCTTGAAGCCCTCGCTGTCCATATCAGCCATATCGGCCACTGACTCGTCACCATCCACAATTGTTGACTCATCCCCACTGAACGATGAGGTCTCGCTGGGCGGATCGTCGTCTCCATGTTCTGGTCGCTCCATGTTCTCGTTGCCAAGGGGTTCACGGAAAGCCATCGCCCGCTCGGCGCGAAGCGTGGCCCGTTGGACAATTTAAGGAAAAGACGCCTATCTCACTTACCTTGGTGACACCCGAACCGGGCCGTAAGAGAAGCAAAATGAAATGAAAATTGGTTTTAAGGAAAGGAAATGACGCCTGTCTCACATTTCTCATTGGACAACCAGACTACAGTGGCCTGGAAGGGGCCCTTTATAAGCCACTGTACAGAGAACGCCACGTAAGTGAAGGAAAAATTGAATGTGGTTTAGCTCTGGTTAACCCTATGAGTTGCGAAAGTTTCGTTACCCCGGCACGTCGTCTACGCAGAGTCTCATTCCGACGCTCTCGAGAACTCAAACCAGTCTCTTCGCAGTTGAAGAGTCAGTCCGGGACGTGGCACGACTTCTTCTAGCCCCATCTTCGTTATGGCGCTTCTCGAGTCGTGCGGTGCGTTCTTCTGGCGTCTCTTGAGCGTGTCTTCACTTCCTCGCATAGTTCTTTCGTTGTTGCCTCTCTTTCCCGCTCTCAATACCGACTAGAATCCACTGAGGCGAAGCGCATATATATTGTTACGTGGCGGCCTTCTGGGAGGTGACACCTCGTCCCCCTCTATTTCAGTGGAACACATCTAGTGGAGCGAGCGGCGACGGCAGCCGCGTCGACGGCTGCGCCGTCGGTTGGAGCGCGGCATCGGTGTTGCTAGGCAACTGCGGCTCAAGGTCGTTCATCGGCCATGGCATACGGCTGAAGTGCGCGACGTGCTGAAATGGTGGCTGGCTGGCTGGCGTAATGTTGGTTGCACAACAAAAACAACACCGTATTCACCAGACGTACCTTTGTTCATTCCAAGCCATCGAGCTGGCGTGGCGAAGTGGTTAGCGTGGCCATCTCGCACTCCAGAGGCCCTAATTCGATTCCGTAACTCGACCTATCAACTACTCTGGTTTATTTATTAATACTTTCGGAATGGTTCGCTCACGGCGAACGCCGCTGTGCAAACGCCGTGCCAACGGCCAACGCGACACGGGGCCCTTAGCGCTATCGCGTTAAAAAAAGCGGTGCCGTAGTGGAGCTGTCCGGAATAATTTCAACCACCTGGAGATCTTTAACGTGCACACATATCGCGCAGCACATGAGCGCCTTTTGCGTTTCCGCTCCATCGAAACGCGGCCGCCGCGGTGGGGTTCGAACTTGGATACTCTGGCCCAGTAGGCGAGCGCCTTAAACACTGAGACACCGTAGCGGGTCTCGTGTTCAACATAAAATTCAAAATTTGTTTTTGGGGAAAGTAAGTGGTGCAGTGTCTGTCTCACATCTCGGTGGACACCTGAACCGCTTCGTCAGGCTAGGGATACAGAAAGGGCTGAAAGAAAGGAAGAAAGAGGTACCGTAGTAGAAGCCTCCGGAATACCTTCGACCACCTGACATCGCACAGCACACGAGGGCCTTTGCGTTTCGCCTCCATCGAAAAGCTGCCGCCGCGGTCCGGTTCAAACCCGAGCACTCCGCATCAGTAGCCGAGCGCCCTAACAACTGAGCCAGCGCGGCGGGTAACGTGGTCGACTTGAATAATAATAATTGGTTTTCGGCGAAAGGAAATGTCGCTGAATCTATCTCATATATCGTTGAACACCTGAACCGCGCCGTAAGGGAAAGGATAAAGGAGTGAGTGGAAGAAGAAAGAGGTGCCGTAGTGGAGGGCTCCGGAATAATTGCGACCACCCGGGGATCTTTAACGTGCACTGACATCGCACAACACACGGGCGCCATAGCGTTTTGCCTCCATAAAAACGCAGCCGCCGCGGTCGGGTTCGAGCCCCGGAACTCCGGATCAGTAGCCGAGCGCTCTAACCACTGAGCCAGCGCGGCGGGTACGTGGTCGACATGAAAATATGAAACATGGTGCAGTGGGCGCGCGGCCGCGGGGACGGCGAAGGGCACGCCGCACCTGCTGCTCCTCTCCGGTTGCCATGGCAACACCGCATGCGCAAAACTGTCTCCCCTGACTCAGCGAAATGCTCGACAGGTTGCCCAATGTAGCTCTCGGTACAAACAAATGTGGGCTCTATCCACGCTGTGAAGGTGGTTGGACAGCAAATCTGTATAACGACTTCAAAAGACATATTCCGATATCACATGAAAATTCAAACACGTGGTTCTATAAAGCGTGATACCAGAGACAACTGAAGTGTAATTGAGCTCTATTCTGTATGCCTGATTTCAAAGTAGATGCGCTGTTTTCGTTCAATTGTTAGACTGGTGTTTTTTGCTTAAGACAAAGACACAAAAACGCAGCCGTATTATGAGAGAGAAGCGCAGCCGTATTATGAGGTGCCGTAGTGGAGGGCTCCAGAAAAAAAGCGTGCGCACTAAAGATCCCCAGGTGGTCGAAATTAATCGGGAGCTCTCCACTAATGCACCTCTTTCTTCCTTTCTTCACTCAGTACCTCATTCACATCTTCTCGTACGGCGCGCTTCAGGTGTCCGCCGAGATGTGAGACCAATACTGCGCCATTTTTTTTCCCGAACAACCAATTATTATCATTATCTATACCGATAACAGATTGGGGTGACTGTGTGCAGAGGCGTGAGCGTTTATCCGCTGCGGTGGATGAGTGGTTTGGGAGCTCGGCTACTAATCTGGAGTTCCCGGGTCCCAACCCGATCATGGCGGCAGCGCTTCGATGGAGGAAAACGCACAGGCGCCCGTGTGCTGTGTGATATCAGTGCACGTTAAAAGATGCGTAGGTGGTCGGAATTATTCCGGAGCCCTCCGCTAGGGCACCTCTTTCTTCCTTTCTGCTTTCACTCCCTACTTTATCCCTTTCCTTGCTGCGTGGTGCAGGTGTCCGGCGATCTGACGTCACCAATCAATGTCCAATTGGGTTTCTGAATCAATTTACTGTGGGGTGTCGATGTACTCTAGGGAGTGGAAGCAGACTCCAAGAAACCGAGAAACGTGATGAGTAAGAGCTCACGCTCTTAAAAGCGTTAAGGGGGATAATCGGACTTAAATATTATATACACTATATAGCTAGAACTGCATATAATTATATACCACACACTGGCACACACACACTTATATATATATATATATATATATATATATATATATATATATATATATATATATAGGGATATGAAGGGAAGGGATATGAGGGGCTCGCACGACAAACAAATGAAGCCAACAGTCACCGAAACCAAGGTGCATAGGAGAATGTTTCCATTTTCTTTATAGTGCGTAGTGCTGAATGGTGGGATGATAATACGTCCAGAAATCCGCGTAAAGGAAATTAATTATGAAGCAGCTGAAAAAGGAACCGTGCTGCCGGTGGGATCCGAAACCACGACCTCCGAATTTCGTGTCCCACGAAGGAAGCTGTTGGCTTCCTTCACACACGCATACACACACACCACACGCACAAAATTCATATATATATATATATATATATATATATATATATATATATATATATATATATATATATATATATATATATAAACTTATGAAGGGAGCCAAAAGTCGCCGAAACCAAGGTGCATAGGGGAATGTTTAATTTTTTTTAATGTGTAGTGCTAATTACAGGGTTAATAATACTTAAATTAATCTATCGCCTAAAGAAAATTACTTACAAATCAGCAGAAAAAACAACCATGCCGCCGGTTGGATCCGAACCCACGACCTCCGAATATCGCGTCCGGTGCTCTTACCAACTGAGCTACGGCGACGGCTGTCCAATCTGCTGCTCTCGTGGGTATTTATGTTTGATAGGTGTACGCGAACCTTGAGAGTGTTCACCAGCGCCACCCTCGTCCATAGCGACGGACGTAGCACGTCCTGTGTTACCGCGAGTGTGACGTGGAACGTCATCTAACGACGAGGACGGGAACTGTGCGAAAGCCCTCTTTGCTACCTATGGCATCAAGACCGCCAGAACCGACACCCTCGTTAAGCAATTAGCAGACAAGGTAAATGAGATGAGGGTCTCGTTTTTTGACAAACTTATGAAGGGAGCCAACAGTCACCGATACCAAGGTGCATAGGGAATGTTTAATTTTTTTTTAATGTGTAGTGCTAATCACAGGGTTAATAATACTTAAATTAATCTATCGCTTAAAGAAAATTACTTATAAAGCAGCAGAAAAAACAATATATATATATATATATATATATATATATATATATATATATATATATATATATATATATATATAATGCCGCCAATATTTGCAGTGTTTGTTCGTTTTTCAAATCTGCCGCGACACCACCTTATCGCTTTGTTTGCGACGCAAGACGCGACTAGATTTATCTCGATTGATCGCAGCCAGGCAAAGCTGATTCTACGTTGTTCCGGAATGTTCTAGTAACTTTGCGCCCTTTATCTCGAATGTTCGCCATCAGCTTTAAATTGAGCACGGCCGACAGCGGCGGGCATTCTGTTCGACGACCGCCGAGCACGCTTGTCGCTTCGCCGCCGCCGAGTGATTCAGTCCATTTTGGGTGCAAGTCAGCCCAATAAACAGTTCTTTTAGAAGACCCTTTCGTCCGTCTTCATCGCTGCTTCGACTGCCGTCACCACTACGTGACATCTGGTGGAGGTGCGGGGTAACTTTCATGTTCCGGACGCCCCCTTCAAGTCGTGAACCCAGCCCTAAGCGCTTCACACCCGAGGACGAACCAGCAGCTCAGCGAGCCAGCCGACGTCTCCAGGGAGAGGAGCCTGAGTTCGGGAAACTGCCGGACCGCACCAGACAGCGAAAAGACGCTGCTACCAGCACTGCAACCTCGCCAAAGATGTCGACACCGATCATACTGCAGCAGCCGCGGGTGCCGCCAACTTTCAATGGATCCCTAGGCGAAGACCCTGAAGAATGGTTGGACCAATTTGAGCGCGTGGCGTCATTCAACAAGAGGGATGATGCGGCAAAGATTGGACACGTTTTTTTCTCATTGGATGGCTCCGCACGCACGTGGTACGAAAACTATGAGTCGTCCCTTACGACATGGGAGCTATTCAAGAGAGAACTATTGAAGGTATTCACCAGTGTCGTGAGGAAAGAAAGAGCCGAACGACTCCTCGAGTCCAGGATCCAGCTTCCGAATGAGCCCGTCCGCAGTTACGTCGAGGAGATGAAGCGCCTATTTCGCCGCGCCGATCCCGGGATGACCGAGGAAAAGAAAGTTCAGTTTTTAATGCGCGGCGTAAAAGAACAACTCTTTGCAAGCCTCGTCCGCCAGCCGCCAAAAACAGTCGAGGAGTTTATGCAAGAGGCCTGCACGATTGAGAATACCCTCGACGTTCAAGCTCGGCAGTACATTCGCCCTTCCTCTGCCTGTGCAATCCGTTCGGACACGCCGGCCACCACCAGCGACAGCTTGCGGGAAGTTATCCGCGAAATCGTCCGAGAGGAGCTACGCCGATTACTGCCATCTTCCCCACAGCCACAAGCAGCGACTCTCATGGATGTGGTACGGGAAGAAGTGCAACAGGCACTTGGCACCCCGACGGCCACAGAACCCCAGGCCATGACCTACGCCGCTGCAGTAAGTACTGCTCAGCCCCAGCGACAACCCCCACGTCCTCCCCGAGATGAGCCAATCGTTCCACAACGCCGCCTCCCAGCCCCCGCCCGCCCAGCCTATGACCGACGCTCAAGCCCCAGGAAATGCGACGCCTGGAGGACTTCCGACAACCGGCCGTTGTGCTTCCATTGCGGTGAGGCCGGCCATATTCTTCGTCACTGCCCGTACCGACGTATCGGTCTTCGAGGATTTGCCGTTAATGCCCCACGACCACGCTTCGGACAACGTCCCACGAAATCGACGAGTACCTGCGTCGAGAAGAGTACACGCCGAACCGCTTTTCGCGCTCACCATCGCCGTCAACCTCGCGCTTTGCGTCGCCACGCCGCAGCTACGCAGCCGCGGTACGAGGAAGGTCGCCCAGCCCCCGTAGGGGAAACTAAAGGCAGCAACCTCTGGAGGTGAGGTTGCTCACGAGCGAAACGCCGAAGATCCTCCACCGACCACGCCCCATGAAGACGCTGCACCCGCGACGCCGCATGAAGAACCGACACTCACTGCACCGACGCCGCACACAATGAGAACCCCGACCACGACGCAAGCTGCCTTGAAAACGACGCCGCCACCCAGAAGAGCTTCGACCACACGCCCCATTCGCGACTCGCATACGCGACGAAGCCGTGACCCGACACCGAGAGCGACATGCAATGCAAGAGCCAGGACCTCCGACTTAAAAGTGACTATCGACGGCCGGAAAGTTACCGCTCTAGTCGACACAGGAGCCGATTACTCGGTAATGAATGGAACATTCGCTGCGCAGCTGAGAAAAGTCACAACGGCGTGGGACGGCCCACAAATTTGCACCGCAGGGGGCCACCTCATTACGCCATCAGGACGATGCCCAGCGCGAGTGACTGTCAAAGGACATACCTATCCTGCGACCTTTGTTGTGCTACCGCAATGCTCCCGCGAAGTGATCTTGGGTATGGATTTCCTTAATGAGCATCAGGCGATCATCGACCTGCGATCCAAGCTGATCACGCTTTCGACGGACGAAGTCATCGCTTCGATGAAAACTCGGGAAAATCACGTTGCCCTAAGTGTCCTGGAGGAAGAAGTGAGCGTCCCACCCCGTTCAAGCGTTATCGTGACCGTAGGCGCCACGAAAGCCATAAACACTGAAGCCATCATCGAGGGGAACATGCAGTTGCTACTAGACCGAGGAATCAGCATCGCAAGAGGCATCGCACATTTCCGCAATGGCCAGGCCGAAGTACTGCTGACTAACTTCAGCGAAGAATACCGGCATATTAACAGAGGAACGACGATTGCTTTCTACGACGAAATATCTGACGTACGAGATTCCTTCGCCCTCTCCGACCCCTCCGCAGAAGAACCGCCTGACCAAGAGAACTCGCCCACTTTCGACATCAACCCAGCCCTGCACCGGAACAGACAAGACCAGATCCGCAATCTGCTTCAAAACTACAGTGAGTGCTTTTCGACATCGCCGAAGGTGCGACAGACGCCAATTGCCAAGCATCGCATTATAACGGATCAACACGTCCGACCTCTCCGTCAAAGCCCCTACCGTGTGTCTCCGCGAGAACGACAAGCCATCCGGGACCAAGTCGAAGAAATGCTTCGCGACGACGTCATCCAGCCTTCAAACAGCCCATGGGCGGCACCGGTTGTTCTAGTGAGAAAGAAAGACGGCGCACTTCGATTCTGCGTGGATTACCGCCGCTTGAACAACATAACAAAGAAGGACGTCTACCCCCTCCCCCGCATCGACGACACACTGGACCGCCTCTGCAACGCCAAATATTTCTAATCGATGGACCTCAAGAGCGGCTACTGGCAAATTGAGGTCGACGAAAGAGATCGCGAGAAGACAGCATTCATAATTCCAGCTGTTTGAGTTCAAGGTGATGCCATTTAGTCTCTGTTCCGCACCAGCGACGTTTCAGCGAGTAATGGATACAGTGCTGGCAGGCCTGAAGTGGCAGATTTGTCTGGTATATTTAGATGACGTCGTTGTCTTCGCCTCGAACTTTGAAGAGCACCTCAAAAGACTTCGAACAGTACTAGACGCAATCAAGTCGTCTGGCCTAACCTTGAAAGCAGAGAAATGCCACTTTTCCTACGAAGAGCTGCTGTTTCTAGGCCACATCGTTAGCAAGGAAGGAGTACGACCAGACCCGCAGAAAACAGCCGCTATTGAACAGTTTCAACCGCCGGCCGATAAGAAAGCAGTGCGCAGATTTCTCGGACTATGCGCATATTACCGACGATTTGTGAAAAACTTTTCGCGCATCGCCGAGCCCCTGACCCAACTGACGAAGGCAGACGTGCCGTTTAAATGGGAAGCGCCGCAAGCAGAAGCCTTCAAGGAACTTCAGCGTCGTTTACAGTCCCCACCGATCCTTGCGCATTTTGATGAAAACGCCGATACTGAAATTCATACCGACGCAAGCAGCGTGGGACTAGGCGCCGTTCTCGTTCAAAAAAGTGACGGGCTGGAGAAGGTCATCGCATACGCTAGCCGTTCCCTTTCTAAGGCCGAGGCTAACTATTCGACCACTGAGAAGGAGTGCCTTGCCATCATCTGGGCTGCGTCGAAATTCCGCCCCTACCTCTACGGACGGCCGTTCAAGGTGGTCAGCGACCACCACGCGCTCTGCTGGCTTGCCAATTTGAAGGATCCCTCTGGCCGACTCGCTCGATGGAGTCTGCGTCTCCAGGAGTTTGACGTCACCGTCGTTTACAAGTCCGGACGCAAGCACACTGACGCCGATTCACGAGCCCCTGTAGATGCACCGCCGCTGGACGACGATGAGGACGCCTTCCTGGGACCCATCAGCGCAAGCTCTTTTGCTCAGCAGCAACGCTCGGACCCCAACCTAAAAGGCCTCATCGAGTACCTGGAAGGCAAGGTTTCTTCACCCCCCGCTTCATTCAAGCGAGGACTGTCTTCTTTCTGTGTGCAGAATGAGGTCCTTGTGAAGAAGAACTTTACAGCGAACAAAACAGCCTACCTCCTTGTTGTACCTACTTGTCTCCGCGAAGACGTTCTACAGGCTTCACACGACGAGCCGACAGCTGGACATCTCGGGTTTACTCGCACCCTCCGCCGCATTCAAGACAAGTATTACTGGCCCCGACTGTCTGCCGATGTCGCACACTATGTGAAAACATGCAGAGATTGTCAGCGACGAAAGACTCCTCCCACACGACCAGCAGGATTTCTGAACCCCATTGAACCTCCCTCAAGACCCTTTCAGCAGATTGGCATGGACTTGCTTGGCCCTTTTCCAACGTCAACATCTGGAAATAAGTGGATCATCATAGCGACCGACTACCTGACCCGCTACGCCGAGGCGAAAGCCCTACCGAACGGAACAGCAGCAGAAGTGGCCAAATTTTTCGTGGAGTGCATTCTTCTTCGACACGGCGCCCCCGATGTGCTCATCACGGACAGAGGAACAGCATTTACGGCGGAACTCACGCAAGCCATCCTGCGCTACAGCCAAACCAGCCACCGGAGGACAACTGCGTACCATCCGCAGACCAACGGACCGACCGAGCGCCTGAACAAAACCATCGCCGATATGTCGCTATGTATGTCGATGCCGAACATAAAACCTGGGATGTCATCCTGCCTTACGTCGTCTTCGCCTACAACACCGCAGTGCAGGAGACCACCCAGATGACGCCTTTTAGGCTCGTCCATGGCAGGGATGCCACGACCATGCTAGACGCCATGCTGCCCAACGTTACAGAAGAAGAGAACGTCGACGTTGCCGCCTACCTTCAACGCGCAGAAGAAGCTCGAAGGCTTGCCCGATTACGGATCAAAGATCAGCAGCGGTCCGACGCCAGACGCTACAACCTACGAAGACGCAACGCGGAATACAAGTTAGGAGACCAAGTCTGGGTGTGGACGCCCATTCGCCGCCGTGGATTGAGTGAAAAGCTTTTGCGCCGCTATTTCGGCCCGTACAAGGTTCTTCGTCGGCTGAGTGAACTGGATTATGAAGTCACCCCTGACGCAATGACTGCATCCCAGCGACGCCGCGTACGACCAGAAGTTGTCCATGTAGTCCGTCTGAAGCCGTATTATGCGCGCTAAAGGCCGCTGCATTTTCATGCTCTATCTTCGCAAGATCCGTCTTTTTCTCTTACTAGTCGCATTATTTGTTTTAATGCATCGGGTCGATGCTTCTTTGAGAGGGGAGTAATGCCGCCAATATTTGCAGTGTTTGTTCGTTTTTCAAATCTGCCGCGACACCACCTTATCGCTTTGTTTGCGACGCAAGACGCGACTAGATTTATCTCGATTGATCGCAGCCAGGCAAAGCTGATTCTACGTTGTTCCGGAATGTTCTAGTAACTTTTCGCCCTTTATCTCGAATGTTCGCTATCAGCTTTAAATTGAGCACGGCCGACAGCGGCGGGCATTCTGTTCGACGACCGCCGAGCACGCTTGTCGCTTCGCCGCCGCCGAGTAATTCAGTCCATTTTGGGTGCAAGTCAGCCCAATAAACAGTTCTTTTAGAAGACCCTTTCGTCCGTCTTCATCGCTGCTTCGACTGCCGTTACCACTACGTGACAATATATATATATTTCATTTCATTTTATTTCATTTTAATACCTTAAAGACCCACTGGGGGTATTACATAAGGGGTGGGTACATACAGTCAAATGAACAAGTGTTATGTTGAAAAATGGTTGGTAACAGCTTCGGCGAATGTGGATGGGCATGAGATGGTAGCGATGTCATTGGAGAGGTCGTTCCAGTCTACAGAAACACGGTGAAAAAAAGAAGCGGCACAGGTAACAGTACGGGCACGGGGGCGAAACACTTGGAAAGGATGACGAATGTGGTGGGATATGCCGGCTGGCGGGGCAATGTAGGGAGCGCAGCGCAGCGAACTATGGAAAAATTTATGGTATAGGCAGAGGCTAGAAATACGACGACGAAGTCAAAGGGGCGCTAAACTGGATTCCGCTTTTAAAGATGTTACACTGATATCGTACGAATAGGAGGAATGAATGAATCTGGCTGCTCTGTTTTGAAGTGACTCGAGCGCATTGATAAGGTAAACTTGATGAGGGTTCCAAACTGGCGATGCGTAATCTAACTTTGACCTGACAAGAGTTTTATATGCTAGTAATTTTACCTGTTGTGGGGCGTGGCGAAGATGACGTCGTAAGAATCCGAGAGTTTTATTAGCCGAGGAAATGACGTTAGTAACGTGTGTAGCCCATGATAAGTTGTTACACAGTGTGACGCCTAGGTATTTGTATGATGAAACGGACTGCAGGTGAACGTTAGCGACTACATATGGGAAATCAAGCGGGTTACGGCGGCGGTGGAAGGACAAACGTTTACATTTATGAGGGTTCAGTTCCATTAGCCAACGGTCGCACCATTCCTGTATGCGGTTTAGGTCATCTTGAAGGTATGTTGGGTCGGAGGCGTTAGTAACTGTGCGATAAACGACGCAGTCGTCCGCAAACATGCGAATATTAGAGCACACATTGGTCGGTAAGTCATTAATATAAATTAGGAATAGAAGCGGGCCTAGTACAGAACCTTGAGGGACGCCTGATGTTACTGGTAGCGGATTGGAATTTTGATTGTTAACAACGACAAACTGTGAGCGATTAGTCAGGAATTCTTCTATCCATTTTACTATGTCGGGGGGCAAGTTCAAACGGGAAAGTTTTAGGACTAAGCGTTTATGAGGTACCTTGTCAAATGCTTTTGCAAAATCCAGGAAAATGGCGTCGGTCTGTAGGTTAGAATCGAGATTAGCATGTAAATCATGAATGAATAGGGCTAGCTGCGTTTCACAAGAAAAACCTTTCCGAAAACCGTGTTGAGACGAATGGAAAAAATTGTTCGAGTCGAGGAAGTTTATAATATAAGTATAGATGACGTGTTCCATTAGTTTGCAGGGCACACTAGTAAGGGAAATGGGTCGGTAATTTAACGGCGAATCTTTGTTACCTGATTTGTAGACTGGAACGACCTTTCCAGTTTTCCAATCGCCCGGTAGTTGTCCTGTTGAGAGTGACTGGGTAAAAAGTAAGCATAAGAACTCGGCACAAATATCATTAGTGTTCTTTAGAAGTTTCGAGTTGATATTGTCTACACCAGATGAAGATGAGATTTCCATGTTTCTAATTAAGGACGCAATACCCAGTGAGGAAAATGCGACTACCGGCATAGCATGCTCAAAGAGTAAATTAGATGTATGAAGTTGCGTATCGGTTTCATTAGTAAAGACGGATGAGAACGCTGCGTTGAATAAAGTAGCGCACTCAGAGTCGGTCATAGCCATGCCTGATTCGTCTTTGAGGGTAATCGTGTGTTCATGATGAGGGTTAACGGCTTGCCAGAACTTCCTGGGGTTATCGCTGAGCATATTAGGAAGGTCTTGATGAAAAAAGTTGTGCTTGGCGTTATGGATAGCAGATTGATACGATTTTTCCGCAGCGCGGTACTTCGCCCATGCGCTTTGCGCTCCATGGGCTCTTGCTGAGCGGAACAGGCGTTTCTCTTTATTTCCAACCTTTTAAGACTTTTAGTAAACCATGGTTTGTGTGGATTAGCGTGGAAAGTTATTTGGGGAATGAATTCATTGACTAGGGCATCAAGTTTATTCTTAAATGCTAGCCATTTCTCATGAATACTTCGTAAATGAAAACTTGAGGAAAAACTTACGAAAAACGTTGTCAGTTCGGCATTCATTATATCATAATTACCTTTGTTGTAAAGGCGGATTGTTTTATTGTATTTTGGGCGCCTAATTGCTTTAAGGTCGATGTTGACATGCATAGTTTTGTGATCACTAATCTCAAGGAGGTACGTAATGGGCTGAACGCTATCTGGGCAATTAGTCAGTAATAGGTCTAAAATGTTCGCACAGTTTTGTGTTACGCGCGTAGGTTTGGATATTACTTGAGTAAGGTTAAAATTGTAGCAGAAATCTAGAAATTCCCTTGCTTCGCCATTATTAGTTGTCGGTGCGGGCTGGTGCTGCCAATCAATATTAGGAAAATTAAAGTCGCCAAAGAGGAAGATGTGTGCGTTAGGGTGCTTCGTGATAAGTTTACTTACGGAATTATTAAGCTGACAGGAAAAATCACGAGAGTTATGTGGAGCCCTATAACAGACACCGAGTAAAATCGTGTGTGGTACAGCGTGGCAGTGGAGCCATAAGATTTCCAGGTCGGACGAGTCGTCAGTTATCGACATTGATAACTGCTGGCTCACCGCTATCAGTACTCCCCCTCCTCGTGAGTCCTGGCGGTCTTTCCGAAAGACTTGGAAGTCTGGCAAGTCAGTTAGTACTTCGCTATCTGCGATGGCACTGTTCAACCAGGTTTCGGTTAGTATCAGTAGATTGCTGCTAGATGACAAGACAATATTGGAAATAAGTTCGCGCTTGGAAAGGAAACTACGTATGTTGGTGAACACAGCGGACAGGGGAATATTTTTGGGGCGGGTTTTTAGTTGTTTGCGAAGAGATGATTGCTAATCTGATTGTGGTGTAGCAATTATTTCTTTCACAGTTTGCGAGATCTCATCAAAAATGTAGCGCCTGGGACCGATATGCAAGGTTTAGTAGCGTAGGGCAAATTTGTCGGAATAAGCTTTAGCAAAGGTGACTAGCTGCTTGCGGACGCTACGAACTCTGTGGGAGAAGTCTTCGCCGACACTGAATTTCGTTCCTTTAAATTTGCGGCCGTTAGAGAGTATTGTGTCTTTTGTTTTGTACGAAATAAATTTGACTATTATTGGTCGAGAGCGGTTGGGTTCATGGCGGCCGAGTCGGTGGGCACGTTCTACTTCCTCAGGATGAATGGTTAAGCTCAAGTGTTGAGCGCAGTGACGAATGACCTCTCCCTCAGAGTCCGCAAACGTTTCGGAGGGGTTAGAATCCGGAATTCCGTAAAATATGAGGTTGTTACGGCGAGATCTATTTTCACTGTCGTCAATGCGGGCCTCAAGGGTCTCAATCTGACGAGATAGCCGAGTATTTTCAGATTTTATAATTTCTAACTCAGATTTTATGGCTGTCATGGCTTCCAAATGTGTCTCAAGATCGGTCATGCGCTTACTTAAACCAGCTATAGCACCGTCAGTGGATATAAGCTGGTTTTTGAGACCTTGCACTTCGGAGATTAGTTGAGTTTGACCGGCGGATAACTTTTTTAGTTCTGCGAATACAGCCTCGAGATTGTTAGGTCCTGGGTTAGTTTCAATATCGCCTGCCAAGATCAGCAAGCAGCGAACAACATGAGCGCATTCAAGCACAAGAAAAATGCAGCATTGCGGGCTCGGCAGCTGCACTAGGAAATAATTGCTACTTCTTTTAGCATACAAGGAATGCGGATAACTAACCTGCATGATGTAGACAAACGGGTTAGTGGTGTGCACGCTTGCACAGCCACCGAGCCCACAAAGCGGCGAAGGCGGTCGATCGCTGCTTATATATCCCGTGGCTGATGTTGCTGGTGATGAGGCTTTCCAGGATGGGCCGGGGAAATGGTATCCAGGGGGAGGCGCTGCCGGGCATGATGAAGTGATGACGTCGGGTTGGGGCCATGCGAAGATGCGATCGTCACTGCAGTAAACTGCAGTGGATGACGTGCTTGCTGGGGGAAGGGCCAACAACGCCGGAAGCAGGGCATTAGCGACGAAGGCGAACACCTGCATGATGTAGACAAACGGATTAGTGGTGTGCACGCTTGCACAGCCACCGAGCCCACAAAGCGGCGAAGGCGGTCGATCGCTGCTTATATATCCCGTGGCTGATGTTGCTGGTGATGAGGCTTTCCAGGATGGGCCGGGGAAATGGTATCCAGGGGGAGGCGCTGCCGGGCATGATGAAGTGATGACGTCGGGTTGGGGCCATGCGAAGATGCGATCGTCACTGCAGTAAACTGCAGTGGATGACGTGCTTGCTGGGGGAAGGGCCAACAACGCCGGAAGCAGGGCATTAGCGACGAAGGCGAACACCTGCATGATGTAGACAAACGGATTAGTGGTGTGCACGCTTGCACAGCCACCGAGCCCACCATATATATATATATATATATATATATATATATATATATATATATATATATATATATATATATACAGGAAGCTTGCATCTGCTTGCACACCTGAGTTGCACATACTTCTCTTGGAGTCCCATATGAGGCCGCGTGCTCTATATTATCTAATCATCACCCTCTTGCAAATCAGCATTACTACTCCCAGTTCAGGACAACGGCTTCTCCCATATCCCTCAAGCTAATGGTCTTCTTTGACAGGTTCGGCCACCTTATCCCCGGAAGCTACTTAATCTCATCTGCCCATCTGAATTTCTGCCATATGTTCTGCTCGGTTCCTCCTACGATCTATCGCAACCACTTATGACCATCGATTGTCTGCCTTCACATCATATTTGCTTGCAGTTACATTTGTGCTTGATTTCAAGTACGCTGACTTTTAGTCGAGTTTGTTCTCTGCACAATTATCCTCTCTTCCTATGTCTTGAAGTTGCATATATCATATTATTTCTATAGTCCGCAGTGCTGTACGCAACTTAATTCCAAGGCTTTTCGTAAGTATAGGCAAGATTTCCGCTGCACAGGTAAGTACGGGCAATAGAGGTGTTTAATGCTTTCTTCTTGAAGGGTATTGGAAATGTGCTATTCATGAGCGGTGTGTGCCTGTAAAGTGGCGTTTATTCTTCTGTTATTTCGATCCCGTGGTCATAATCAGCGACTATCTGCCCTAAGAAAATGCATTCATGTTCTGTTTCTAAAAGTAAAATTCTGAGCCCTTCCGTGGCTATAGAACAAACTTCATGCTTCTTTGAAATAATTTGAAGGACCACCTTCTACCTTGCGGCCCCGGAAGCTCAGTGGTTATGGCGCACGGCTGCTGATCCGAAAGACGCGGATTCGATCTCGGCCGTGGCGGTCGCATTTTGATGGAGGGGACATTCCAGGAGCCCGTGTACTGTGCAATGTCAGTGCACGTTAAAAAACCCAGGTGGTCAAAACTTCCGGAGCCTTTCACTACGGCGTACCTCATGGCCTGAGTCGCTTTGGGACGTTAAACCTTCATTAACCATAAACCGTAATATGCATGCTCTAAGCAAAACTGCGTTGGCGATTTTTGTTCACTTGGATGAAAAACTAATTGCTTATAGTTATCGCAGGCTTAGGTCAATGTCCCTTTGGTTTAATTCATGGTTGTGTCAAACCAACCGGTAAGATATTCCAAAACTATTTCCTCACTTCGCAGTTCACATATGCAGGAAATCCTTCTTCGCTGGATAGGGATCTCTTGAGAAGAGCGTAGAAGTCTTGGCGACGCCATTTTATTGCCGACGGCGTTCGAAATTCTGGAGTTTTATTGTATGTTACAAGCTTCACAGTTAGGAAGGAGAGCCACCTTCTTTGGTCAGTGACAGTGTGACTCCTCAAACTTTTCCACAATTACCTTACTGAACACTTTGCATGATCATGGTATGTTTGCTGATGCAATCTATGTTACTCTGGTATCGAGAAGTTCTTTTGTTCAGCTTATCCCTCTATCAGTGGTATACGAAATCGATCTTGAAATCTTTTATTACTTGTAGTGTATTTTCAACGCTGAGCGCCAGTTTCGCGCTCCTTAATGCACGGGAGGAGTTGAACTGAAATTTTGAACAAAATAAAACTGATGATGCTGACTGCCAGCGCCAAAACCAAGAACATTATAACGGACGGAATGGTGTTCGTACCCTCGTGGTAGTCGGAATTGTTTTACTTTTCGGCATGATTTAATCCTTCAATTGAGTAGAGCCACAATTCCGTTCAGGAAGAATTCGATTCACATGTGGAACAATTTGAACATATGCCCATACTTCAACGCTCGACTAACGATGGGACACTTTCGGTAGCTTCTAAAAATATGTCCGCTCCGCCCTGGCCGGACGTCCATGAGAAGTTGTCGCTCGCAATGTTCAGGAAAATTTCATTTCGTGTGCCGCGTGCATCTTTATTTCCTTTGCCCTTGGTTCAGTGCTTTCGCTCGGCTAAAATTCCGTCAACAAAAACGCATTTTTTCTTATCGCATTCCTATCGCAGCAAGATCATACTGATTTCTAAGTGAAAGAGGTGCATTGTCTTAACTATAATTTCTAGAATCGCCTAACAGCCAGCCTCAGCGCAGTGACACTCCGGACAGCTGAATACAGTCACTCAACCAGTGAATTTGCCATGCAGCTGGCGTCTTGTTCTCGGCAGCAAATATTTCCAGTAAAGAAATTTTCTTTTCATTCGCGGTGGACCACCTAGATTTGCTACATGCATTGTAGACTTTCAGGTTCACTGGTTTCGAAGAGTGCAGGTTTCAGTGAAGGAATGCAACTTTCTCATGTTAAGCTCAGGATTATTTCACTCACGTAGCGGTTGAGAATTTTCGCTATAAGTCTGTTGCTCCTTAATTCAAATGCTATTATGCAGCAATCAACATGTCTAAATAACTGAGAGTTAATGTGACGATGTCAGAGGCAGACAAAATGTTTTACAGTGTGAATATGAGGCGAGGGCGACGAACAATTTTGCAATCCATCAAGTCCAAGAAGCTTCGGCCCCTCATTGCTAAGGGAACTCAACTGCTGCGCCAGAGTGCTCTCTGGCACAGGTCGGCCCGGTGTTGCACTGACTCCGGGTTCGGCCCGGGGCATAATAGCGCGCGCCTTTTCTTTCTATTTTTGCTCTCATATCCTTTAACTCTTCTTCTTTCAGCACGCGGCAGCAAGCGTGGCTCAGCTTGAGTCGGTAGGCAGGCCAGTGCATTTTCTTTTTCTTTCTTCCTATCAGCAGCGGCAACAGCAGACAGAGTACACGCGATCAATCCAGTCGGCTGACGCAGCGTTTTGATGGAGACGAAACTCGGAAGGTGCTCGTGTGCTGTGCGATGTCAGTGCACGTTAGAGATCCACAGGTGGTCTAAATTAGTCCGGAGCCCTCCGTTACGGCAACACTTTATTTCTTCTTCCAATACCACTTTCCTCCTTTCCCTTACGGAACGGTTCGGGTGTCCGCCGAGATAAGGAAATTGCTGCACCGTTTTCTTTCCTACAACAGCCTATTTTTTCATTGGCCAATTTTATTGTACAGCACACGGCTTTTTTCAACACGGCAGCGTTACCTGGCAAACGAGAAAATGCAGCCAGACGCGAGTCACTGAGTGGCGCCGCTGCAGCTCGTCTCGTGTCGCAAAAAGCCGGTGTCGGCGGCGTTGGCCGTCCGGGAATATACTCCTCCTCGCACTCCTCCGCCTCCTGCTTTTCCTTTTTTTACGGCACGGTACGGGTTTACAGCGAAATGAGTGAGACAGCCGTCATTTACGTTCCTTAAAATCAATTTCCATTTCATTTCCTTCCCTTACGGCGCGGTTAGGGTGACCACCGAGATATGTGAGACTGGCACCCTTTCCTTGAATTGTCCAACGGGCCACGCTTCGCGCCGAGCGGGCGATGGCGTTCCGTGCCCACCATGCCACCGCCTCAACCCGCGGTCGCGTCTCACTCTTCAAGACGAAGCTTAAACATCCTCCCATTCTTTTTGCTGTTATTTGTCAACAGCGTAAAGCAAAACGAAGAGTAAAAATAATATTTCCGCTTCGCCTAAATTTCAGAATCTAATTTGACATTGATTAAAACTTCGATGCAACGCCGCCAGTACACAGTAAGCGTTGAAAGCAAGCAATTGTTCTACCTAGATGTTGAAATTGTCGAGCAGGAGCCTCTTACTGGACCAACAATTTCTTGTGCGCTGAATGCATCAGCTAGCGGTACCTAATCAAGTAAGCACCGGCTCTTAATGCGGTCCATTCGCCCTCGCAGTCGGCTTCGGCTAGTTTCTTTCTGCATAACCACGAGCTTAAAGGTTGTGTTGGTGTTCGCCACCAGATAGTTTCGCAACTAATCGTCTCGGCTGGATATAATTTGTACGCCCATGTACCCTTTTCGGTACACATTGATTTCTGGTCTGCGGTCAAATAAACGTTCCTTTTTGTATTTAACGCGCGTATGTAGCCATGACTAGCTATAACTACATAAACCTTAACGAACATCCTCATTGGGCTGCTACGGTGGCTGAGTGGTTATGGCACTCGGCTGCTGGCCGGAAAGACGCGGGTTCGATCCGCGTTCGAATTTCTATGAAGGCGAAATTCTAGAGGCAAGTTCACTGTGTGATGTTATCAGCCGAGGCGGAGACTGGCGAGCCGCTGGAAGTGAGTTCTCGCAGTGCAGAATGCACAACCACCCACATGCTCCGTCTATCTGCCAGACTTATTCGGCCACGAAAACCTTAGGAAGGTACTTCATGTGTAATCCTTGCTTTCGCTTGCATAACTCGGGGTAGCGGAGCTAAGCTGCAGCCATTTTTTTTCTTCCCAATGAGCCTGCGCCACTACGCCCATTCCACGAATCTTTATTTCCCAGTCGCGCCGATGCAGTGCTTTTCTCTGAACGGCCATTAGCGCTTTTGCTGTAATAGGTGGTGGTGAAAAACTTAATTTAGCGAAAGCCAAAAAGAAAACAAAATTATGATGCTGCCGATGCATGGGAGGCCTTCCGACTGGCGGTCGTGGCCTCCATGTTATGTCTGGCGGTGACTTCCGCTTGCCAGGTCGTAAGCCGTAGTTGAATATACGGCTCCGAGCTTGCCAAAGCAGCCTCCCACAGCTGCAGACGGTTTAAGGGCAAGGAGGCAGGTGTCGAAAGTGCCGGACATGAATACAGAAAGTGAGCACAGCCTGCTCTGGGATGGCTGCTAAGCGTGCATTCCGGTGAGAGAACAAAGGGGAAAATGAGGACAAGGCGGGCAGGAGAGGAAAGTGTGGGCGCCTGTAAATGGCGCCACGTGCTCTGTTGGAGTTTGGAGAGAAACTTGTGAGGGGGATATAGGGATAGACAGGAGTTTCGGTGATGATGGGTGGTGTCATGTAATGTGAGGAAAAGGCAATGCGATGTTAGCAGCGCATTGACGTCTCCTCAAATCAATTATTGACATCGATCATAGTTCATGGCACTTCACAGGCTTAAATGTATTTCATTTATATTCTTATTGCTTCTTGTAATCAAATAAGTAGCCCCGTTTACAATCAACACTTGCGAGATAACTTACGCTGACTCTATAAAACCCAATTAAACGGCTGTACCTCTCACTTGGAGTAGACATCGCAATGGCACCCTGACGGAGGTAAAATGAAAAATAACTGCATGTAAGTACACTCCATCTACGTTGACACCGAACACAAACCATCCGACGCGATCTTGTCCTACTTTTCCTTCGCCTACAAAACACAGTTAAAGAGGAAATCCTATGAAACGCTATCACCTCGTACACTGCAGGGAGGCCATGATGACAACGCTCGACGCTGTGTTGCAGGACGCTACCGACGGGGACAACCTCGACGTTGTCGCCTGCATGCTTGGGGCCGTATTCCGAGTTTGTGTCATAATAAAAAGCATCAATCTGCCGCAGCGGCCGTACCTGATTGGTCAAAACGCCGGAAGCGGATGCCGGTTTGGTTAAGACTTAGCGGAGGCAGGATGTCACTGCGTTGCGGTGGCCGCAGCGAAACGTCCAGCGTCGCTATTGCTCTTTACCGACAAATAGAGCGAGACCAATGCCACAGAAGAAACATTCATCCACAAATTTAGTTGCCGAAATAGAAACAATAGTTCAGATACTGTTTTC
Organism: Amblyomma americanum; assembly: GCA_030143305.2. NCBI lineage: Eukaryota > Metazoa > Arthropoda > Arachnida > Ixodida > Ixodidae > Amblyomma > Amblyomma americanum. The sequence goes on along the minus strand of JARKHS020010952.1, from coordinate 27,175 downwards.
TGTATTGTAAGCACCGGAGGTATACCTAAAGAAGAAAATATTGGGCGAAATACGCATGGCTTTTGAGTGACAGAAGCTGCCCGCTACAGCCGTCGATCGCCGATGGTAAGTAAACGGTAGCTAGCTTTTTTTTGATGGCGTTGTTTATGGCCTCTTGGCTTAAGGGGAGTTGGGAAGGAAATTGAAAGGAAAGAAAAAGGGGGTGGGCGTGAAATGAAGGAGAAAAGGTAGGCTGATCAAATGAAGACGAGTGGGGAGTGTTGATGTGGCCCCTGCGTCCAAGCAATATATGAGGACGGGTTGTCTGGTTAGAGACCCGCTGCTGCCAGGTGGCGAATTCTGGTCGGCTTCAGCGTCGGGCAAACCCAAAATTAGTGTAACAGACTGACGCGTGAGTCACAATGCACAGAATCAAAAAGCGCTTTATTCCAAGAACACGACTGCTTAAATAGCTGCGGCGGTGGCCCGTTTATCAGCACAACCGGTGATAGCAACACAGGCACAGAACTGGCGCATGCTCTCTTGTGGCACACCTACGTCACAGTGCGTGACTGCACAATCTACCACAATTAGTGCTGAATTTCAGCCTCAGTGTCTTGCGAGTTGCAGACTGGACACCCTGGGCGGGGATATAAGTGGCGAAATTGAGGCCACGTCCGAGTTACGGCAGGAGTACGGACAACTCCGACCCGGATCCTCCGGAGCGCAACCTCCTCTGCACGGGTAAGACGGTGGGGGAGGGTTATCGCACACAGAGGGACGAGAGCACTTGTCCGTCGCCGGAGGTGTTCCTTTTATGTGAGAAGGAGGGTAGCATCATTCATACTGAGGAATTGGGTCACTGATGTGAGTAGGGTCGGCAAGCAAGCTGCAGAATCTGCAGAGCATTGTGAATTGAGTAGCTCACGTGGGACCCACTATAAATTCGAATGGCTTGCGGGATGCGAGCCGCTAGGCGATGTATATTCTGGCAGATTTCTGGGCTGCGACTGACGCGTCGTAGTAGGCGAGTTGCCTGAAGGGCGTCATTGCGGATGATAATGTGGGCTGTAGGGAGCAAGGTAACTGCGACTACAGAGCGAAGCGCGTCTTGCATAGCTACCAGCTCAGCGCAGAAGGAAGGAGGGGTTTCCACGAATCGAAACCTGGCCGCCTTAATTGTTCATTACAGGCATGCAGGAACAGCAACGTGCAGTAGTTGTGGTGGTGGTGAAAACATTTAATGCCAAATACCGAGGGGGCAAATTTCTTACATGGCACGAGGCAAACCTTAGGGGGCTGTCCTTACAGGCCAAAGGACAGCCCTTGGAGGGCTATCCGTTTCAGGGCGTCGGTAATTATCCGGCGCTGGTCAACAGCAGCGGAGCTGGCCAGGAGAGGCTCCCAGTATGACTCCGCCGTGGTGGGGGATGGAGGGTCTGGGAGGGCAGGACACGTGAGGAGGACATGAAGTCTCCCGGTTTCCCGCAGAGCTTACAAGAAGAAAGGAATCGATCGGGGTAGCGAGCATGAAGGAGAATAGGGTAGGGAGCAGTTCGGATCTGGAGTCGGCGCCAGTGGGAGGCCTGAGTTAAGGTTAGGGAGGGAGCCGGCGGTTCGTAAACGCGCCGGGTATCTCGGTAGTAGGCAAGAATATCTATGAACGTAAGCAGACGCTCCCGGGATGGCGGAGGAGGTCCAACTCCGGCCCGGAAAGTGAGACCTCGGGCGGGTGAGCGGACCTCCTTGTTACACGGGAGGCCTGCGTGTTCGGGGGTCCAGATAAGGGTTACGGGTTGGGTGGGGCGCCAGAAGCGTAGAAGCCGAGCCGCGGAGCGAGATATCCGGCCTATGGGGAAAATGGGATAGGGCGGATTTTAAGTCGGAGATAATTTTGGTGGCAGAGGTGGAGGCAAGAGCGAGTGCAATGGCCGCTTCCTCTGCAATTTCCGATGAGTCTGTGGTGACGGATCCTGATGCGATTAGTCGGGCCTGAGAATTAGCGACGGCGAGATCCATGCGGGAGCCCGACGAGTACGCTGCCGCGTACACGTAGGCTACCTCGGGACTGTTGCCGTAGAGCTTGTGCAGGGCTTTGGCGCGGGCTGTCCTGCGTTCTCCGTCGTCCTCGGGGTGCATGTTCTTAGGGATTGGAAGGATGATGAGATGGGAGCGTAGGTCTGGTGGTATGGGAACTCCCTCGGTAGGATGGGTGATCGGGGTGATGACTAGCTGACAGAGTAGAGTGCGGCCTGCCTCGGTAATCGACAGGCGAGTCAGCTGTGCTGTTAGGGTGGCTTCTGCCAGCTCCTCAAACGTGTTGTGGGCACCGAGGTTGAGGAGCCGGGTAGTAGAGGTGCTGGGGGGTAGGTGGAGGGCAACCTTCGTGCAGCTCCTGAGGAGCGCATTGATGCGGTCCCGCTCCTTCTTCTTTAGGGGGAGGTAGGGGAATGAGAACGCCGTGCGGCTAGTGATGTAAGCTTGGGTGAGGCGGAGAGTGCTCCGCTCTCACAGACCCCCGCGCCGGTTCGCCACGCGGTGAATGAGACGGGAGGCTTGCTGGGCTTGGGTCTGGAGAGTTTGGATGGCGTTGCCATGCGCACCGTGGGAGTGAAGGACGAGGCCCAGGATGTGAATCATGTTTACGCAGCCGTGGATACTGGCATCAACATATATAATAATTGAGTCGCGTGGTAGGTGACCCTCTTGTTCCGCGATTCGCTTGCGAAGGGACGATGCCGCACAAGGTAAGATTGCGCGAAGTAGATCGGTAGGTTTGTTGTCGCTCAGCTGCACAAAGTGTCATGGAGGAAGAACTGACGGTTTCGGCGACAGCATGGCGTGTAATGAAGCAAATGTCCGGAGCGCTCCAGGCGAATGCAAAACGGTGGCCTTAAGGCTACGAGTATCACAGCGGTGCTCCGCAAGCTCGTCAAGGGTATTTAGCTGAGCATTTTCTTGAAATGCCATGACCGGTGTGATGCGTGGAAGGCAAGTGATAGCTCTCATAGCCTCTAGATTGGCGGCTTCCAGACGATCCCACTGAGCTCTTGTTAAGTGTTGGAACTGTGCTTGGTAAATAAGGAGCGGTTGCAGAACCGCTTTCACCAAATGTGGTGCGACATGGGAGCGAGCGCCTCCAGTTTTGGGAGCAATACGTCTGGTTAGGCCCGAATTCTGCAACGCCCGCATTTTAGCCTGAAAAAGCCAGGCAGTACCCGTTCCGGACTGATGTATCGAAAAACCCAGAATTTTCAAAGTTGAAGATCCTTGAAGTGGGGTTCAACAAAGTTGCAGACGGATTGGCGTGGCAGCAAATTTACGGCCTCCCCAGCGGTTGACCACTGGTGAACGTAGTCCTTCTCACAGAAGGCTGCAGGCTGACAGACGTAGCGTAATTGGCGGTAATATTTAAGGCTGGCTGTAGGGCTGCCACTTGAGTTAGCAGGTCATGGTGAATGTTCCATACCGTGATATCATCGGCGTAGAGTAAGAACTTAACGTCAGGAATATCATGTAAGCGCCATGGAAGAGGAATGAAGGCAATATTGAACAGCGTTGGTGACAGTACGGAGCTTCGGGGTACACCGCGAACAGATATAAATGTTCCTATGGAATCACCACTGAGGTGTATGGCAAATCGTCTGCCTTCAAGGAAGAATTTTATAAAATTGCATACTCGACGAGGGATATGCAGCATGTCAATAGAATGCAAAACGGCAGCATCGCATATATTATCGTAAGCCTTTTCGATATCCATGGCGAGGACGTTACGTACACTGTGGCTGCGAGATGATGACAGAACTGGCGATGCCAAGACAGCCAGACCATCTTTAGTGGCGGTGAACGGACGGAAGCCAATTTGGACGGGGTGGTATAAACCGTGATGCTCGAGCCACCACGACAGTTGTGTGGCTAACATTTTCTCTGTCATCTTGCACAGTGTTGATGTTCGAGAAACAGGCCGGAAGTTTGGCTTCCCTGCTTTTGAATTGGGACACAGTGGCCAATTTCCAGGGCTCAGGAACAGAGCCGTTTAGCCATACGGTGTTATTGGTGTCGAGAAGTTGAGGGAGGACAGCACAACTCATGTTCTTGTACACCTCATAAGGAATGGCATCCGGACCGGGCGATGTCTTTCGTTTAGCGTCATCTATTTGTGCAGGCAATTCAGGCATGGTAAATGAAGACGCAATACCCTTGTCGTCTGGTGCTGATGGCAGTTTATCTACGTACGCTGGAGTCTCTGCTAAGTTGGAAGTGGTAGCTAAGGGCGGCAACACATCATATTTTGGAAAGAATTTCCGTGCCGCTTCTCTGGCGAAATCATTCGGAGACAAGATAGCTTCGAACCATGCGATGCCAGCTGCGTCGCCAGAGAGATGGATTCGACGACTTCGGAGAAAACTGCTCGCATCACGCATTTCACTGCCTTCGTGATAGATCGCGTTCGTATCTGCGAGCCTTAGCATTAATATAGTTCAGTCTTATACATGCCTGTGCTGATGTGGGGTGACGTGAGGCTGTCAGCTCGGCCTCTCAGACAGCAGCCGACAAGTTTAGCAGACCGATCTATGAAACCGGTCGATGGATGTCAACCCAGGTGGAGGCGGTAGCCCTGTTTAACGCGCATTTTATGCGGTCAACAAGCGATGGTGACGACTCCGCAGGGAGATCCCGGAGAATAGTACGGAAACAATCCCAGTTGGCGAGCACGTGACGGGTGGACACCGATGATGAAAGGGTGGTGGTAACTCCCTCAACAGTCAGGCTCAAGGTGCCACGAGGGAGTGCCGGGGCCAGACCACCACGTCAGATTAGGAGGATATGTGGTACTGTAACTGTGACGCATAGCCCGCGTTGTTGAACCGGGGTGGTTTAGAAGAATAAACAGCGCAACCGCGAAGGCATCCCGCACACGCCTGCCGCGGCTGTTCGAAGTAGGGTACCTCCAGTCTGGGTGCGGGGCGCTGAAGTCTCATCCGACTAAAATCGGACACCTGGGGTATTTCCTACGCGCAGGCAATAACCAGCCCAGATTAATACGGGAGGGAGCGCCACTCGCTGGTCTTACGTTGTAAGATACCACCACAACAGTTGCCTTGGGTAATTTAACAGCAACTGCAACTACCTCCTGATACGCGGTGCACCAGGTTTCCAGAGGGAGGTGTACATGAGAGAAACGCGTGACAACGTACGCCACCGCCTTCCCTGGGGAAGAATCAGTGTGCACACGATGGTCCTTCATCGAACGCAACACGTAACCACGGAAGCCCCGAATTGCTACTAAGACACTGGTCTCCTGTAGAAGCATGGCCCACACTTGGAGCTTGAGCAAGAAAAGACGGGTTTTGAGCTCTCCCACTTTAGTGTAGAGGCCTCTACAGTTCCACTGGAGCACACCAGAAAAGCCGGAGCGCGCGATCTTCGGTTAGTTGTCCAAGCGTTGCAAGAGAATAGATGTCAGGCTTGATAACTGGGTAAACATGAAGCGGAGCAGGGATGCTGTAGAGTTATCTGGCATTGTAGCAGGTACTCTGGTAGGAGCGGTGAACGAAGCTGATGGCCGGGACATGCTCGGCGCTGATTCATCATTTCTAGTGACGGTGCCAGATCCCACTGGACGTCTACAGCACGCAAGCAGTTCACGGTGTTGTCGGAGCCTTGAGACCTCAGCCAAAAGGCGTGCGATTTGGTCTTCAATTGCTACCATGTCATCGTTTCGAGGTTCCGGGACGTTACGCAGTTTTGTAGTCTGCTGATGCCGGCGGTCCTTACGACTTTGTCTCTATAAGTGTGCTGGGTAGCAGTTTCATGCGTGTTCAGCACGGCAAATTCGAGCCAATCGTCATCATCCAACTGGACAGCTGTAAACCGGCTGGAAGTCTGCACGAGGGGTGTATTCTTAGTCATTTGCTTAGAGTACCCACGACGACTCTTTTCTGTTGCCTTCTGTTCTGTGGGGCAAGTGGGTGGTGTGATGTCGTTGTCGTCCATTTTGCAGAGACCACATCTGTACGCCGCAGCGCCTGACGGCGCCGGTTCCCCTTGAGTTGTGAAAGGGCAGGATCTACGCATATGGCCAGGTCTGAAGCGACTGTCGCAGTAGACAGCGATTGGTTTGTATGGCCGTGGCCGTAAATTACAGCCATAGTAGTACAAGCAGGCTGGTGGTGTTGGTGGTCCTTGCATGGTGACGATGCAAGAGCGCCCTTTTCCCATATAACGTGCTTGGATCACTCGGTGGGTGGGACCATAAAGCTCACGGTCAAGGGCGGCCTGGTCTTCATTAACATTGATTTTGCAGACAACACAACGTTGCAAGTCGTATCCATCAACCAGGTACACCTGCACGGACACTTAGGCCTCGCTGGTAACTGTAATGCACAGTAGCGTTAGCAGACATTCTACGGTAGCCGAGGTCGGGAGCCACACAGCAATAGTATTGGAATTCTTTCTGGCCATAAAGCCGCGAAAACCTTCCATTTCGAGACGTGCATCCAGATTTGCCTGCCGAATCTTCGTCGGTATATCTGTAAGGCTTTTCGTTGCCAGAGAATTGATAGTGGCTTTGTAACTCACTTAGCCGTGGGTAGCCACAACTGGGCGGTCTGTGGTTAGGCAGGAACGTTTGCCTTCTGAGCCGCCGCTGGCCGAAGAGGAACCGGTTGCAGTGTCTCCCGAAGGGCGCTTTTGAGAAGAGCGCAGGGCCGGCGGCCCGATTGGCAGGGCTGATGAGAGGTCCATTGGAGTGCTCGGCGTCTCATAACTCCGTGACATTTGCTGCATGCCACGCAACCAGGTGGCGACTGGGCGTCCGAGGCCCCCTCGGATGTCGTGAATCCAATACTGGTAGAGATCGATCTAGAAGTACAGGATGAGCAGCCGTGCCTGCATTCCGTCCAGAGGGTAAACCACTCACGAACTGTTGTACATCTGGAGAAGGCAGGGGCAGGCGCAGTATCCGATGAATTCAATGATTTCGGAAGTCCGGCCCATGCTCAGTGGGCCGTTGTACTGGCGGGAGTGCCACCGAGGCAATCGGCGCAGGCAGCATGTCACCGGAGGCGCTAGGCCTAGCCTCGGTGCGCAGGTCACGTCCAGGAATAACTCCTTGACATTTGCTGCATGCCACGCAACCAGGTGGCGACTGGACGTCCGAGGCCTCCTCGGATGGCGTGAATACAGTTCGTTCGCTACAGGGGACATGTTTACGCGGCAGGCGAGATGTTCACAAGAGCGATGTGAAGGCACCTTAACAAAGACACTCGTACAGGCCGCTAGCATGTTCGCTGAATACTGCTTTTTACATTTATCTTGAGGATAAAAGCGAACGAAGAGGCAAATTTGTGTGCACTCGCTGCACAATGCGCGCTCCTTGCCGTGCTGAACCAAGACGGCGAGACGAATTGCCGTCCGCAACATCGCTGAACATAAGTCAGCGCTCGTATCGGACGGTTGTGCAGATGATAATTTATTTTTGTCATTACTGTTATGCAGGCACTGCAAGAACCGCGAGATGCCGCATATGGGTTTTTAATCTCTTTTCCACCAATAAATAAGACATACGAGCTAAAAGATCGTCTTGCCGTGTTCCTCTTTACAGATGCGTTCGGAGACTTCGCAGACGAAGTTTTCATAAGTTCGCCATGGTACGAAGCGCAGACATGCTCACACTGACACCTGGAAGCTATCCCGCAAGCTATCTCGCGAGCTCAATGCAGAGCCACACCACCGCGGCTATCGAGAAACATAAAGGATGCCGAAAAACCACCTCTGGCATGTCAAACGGGTCGGTGTGGTAGCGCGCCGCTGGCGACTGACCATCCGTGCACATGAGCGGTTTCACGCTGACAGACATTAGACACAATCATGACCCAGGAGGCTTCAACAGGTAACAGAGAGCGCTGGAACAGGAAATGCACGTTTTCGCGCAGTAAACGCAAGTATTTTGCGGGCCATCCCGCTTTATTTTACACCGTTCAACATAAGCAGACGAAATAGCTCAGGTGATTAGGCGCCATCCGGTTTCAATGAAGAGAACAATTGCTACAACAAAGCGGAGCTCGTTAGACCTAGCAGCTAGCGAATCGCCCAGCGAAATAAAACACAGCCCAAAATCATCGTTCATTCAATTTGTTATAAGCAAGATAAGGGGAAGCGAAAGACCAGTACCCAGTTTATCGCATGTTCACGTCCAGAAAAACGCAGTAACACCGACTAGTTCACTTTGAAGCGACAGGCTCCGCTTCAAAGCGCACCGGAATGTTGGCTGTCCTTGGGCATCTGCTGCTAGAGGAGCGTGCGCTATGTGTCTGACGTCACCATCCGATTTCTTCGACCCTTTACGCTGCAGCCGAACCACGACATCCGCTTTCATCATTTCTACCAATCAGGTGTATCCGCTGCGGTAGATTATGACGCTCTTTATTAAGACACCAACTCGGAATACGGGCCCTGCACTCCACTCTAAACAAACACGAATACGCCCATATGGAGGTATAAAGGGAGTCATCTGTAATCTAGCGCACTGAGTTGCATTAAATGGAGTGCACTAGAGGACCGCTTACTTCATTTTTGCACCTTTCTGTTTAGAGTGTGCAGTGCGAAAAAGAATCTCGACGTCATGCCCGGCTGCGCATTGAAGAGGGGTAGCGCACCGACGATTGACTCCACAATCGACGTCGACGCCACGCAGAATACCAGCCAGCTACACCGATTCTGTTTGGACACCCATTCGCCACCGTGGACTGAGTGAAAAAATTTTCGCCGCTATTTCGGGTCGTACAAGATAATTTCACCTACTATGTGAATATGACTCTGAAGTTGTTCATGATGGAGTGACAAGGTACGAACGACGTCGACCCCGAAGAGTAGTGCAAGTCGTGGGTAGAAAGCCCTTTATTGAGCTCTAATATATGCATCTCTTTCTATTTTTGCATTTTATTTCAAGGTGCAAGCTCTATATGTCGCATTACTTCAAAGCCCGTAGTGTGCATCTCGGCACAAAAAAAATCGGAGAGCCATGGAGATGGCAAGAAGTGGAGAAAGAGAGAGACAACTTTAGTTGCTACAGGTGCCGGGAAATAGGGCAGGTGGGTCCCGTGTGGCCCAAGGTGGAGGCGACGTCCTGCGCCCAAGAAATGAGTGCAGTTTCAGTGATCTAGTCGGGCTGGGTTAGCAGTGGGTCCCAGCTTTCATCACAGGATGCTGGCAGGAGGGCCCGTGGGGGCAGAATATTTTCCTATCCCCAAAATATAGGCGCCTGAGCGGCGGGCTATCCGTGTTTGCACTTTGTGTATGTGGGCTCGTAATCGCCATCGGTGATAAGAGATAGCCCAGAGTGTGTAAGAATTGAGTGCGTCTGCAATCTGCGGAGCAGGGTGATCTATGCTCGGATGGATGGATGGAAAACTTTATTAAGCAAGCGAGTTTGGACCATGCAAGGTCTCATGGCCACCGCACAGCCCTCACATTACGCGCATGTGTCCAGGCCATGTAGGGCCATGGCACTGGCACCCCTGTTCACACAGCGAAGTTGCGTGTCCGGGTCCTGCGACGCAAGGAGGGCCTCCCATTCCTCCCATGTACCGATGGCGGGCTGTCCCTGTGGGGAGGATCGGCATGGCAGCCGAAGAGGATGTGGTCCAGGGTGGCGTGCGGAGCTCCGCAGAGAGTGCACTCTGGGGAAACATGGCGAAAGTAGGAGAGACGCTGAGGGGTAGGAAGAGTTCGGGTCTGGAGTCGCCTCCAGAGGATTTGTTGGGAGTGGGAAAGGCGGGGGTGGGGAGGGGGATAGAGTCGACGGGCAAGGCGTGCTTGTTGAGTTAGTCCTGAAAACGTGTGCGCCCGCTCCCTCGAGAAATCCCGGCTGGGGTCTCCATTTGCCCGGCAAATAAGTCCTCGGTCTATGTTATCGGAGGCCTCATTTCCGGGATTGCCAAAGTGAGCTGGCACACACACGAGCTCAATATGCCTATCTAGATTTAGGGTGCACATTCTCAATATCTGCCACGCGGGGGGATGGACGCGTCCGCGGGCGAAGTTAAGAACGGCTGTTTTGGAATCGCTAAGTGTATAAGCCGCATTGGTTTGGGCAATGGCTATTGCTATAGCTGCTTCCTCTGCTTCTTCCGGGGTACAAGGGGGTCTATGAAATGTGTAAATGGGGGGGCTGCTGGATGGTAAGCCACAGCTACTGAACGGTCTGGACCACACGCGGCGTCCACCCAGCGCACATCCACTGAAGTGCCATATTCTTTATGGAGAGCTTTGGCTCCCGCGACGCGGCGGGATTGATGGTATTCAGGGTGGACATTCTTAGGAAGGGGTTTCAGGATAAGCGCAGTGTGTATGGCGCGAGGGAGAGAAATGAAGTCTGTCGTGTGTGCCGGTATGCGAATTCCCAGAGAATCCAGTATATATCGTCCGGTGTCCGTGCCAGCCAGACGAAGGTACTGTGTGTAGCGATGTGCATCTATAAGTTCTTGTATAGTGTTGTGCATTCCTAATTTGAAGAGCCTGTCCATGCTAGTGCTCTTCGGTAGGTTTAGCGCTGCTTTGGTAGCCATGCGGATTAGAGCATTGATCTTGTCTTTATCCGCACAGGAGAGGTTCAGGTAAGGAGTGGCGTAAAGAATGCGGCTAAGCGCAAAGGCATGCAGCACCTTGAGATTGTCTGCTTCGTCTAGACCGGCTCGTGAATGTGAAACCCTTCTATGAAGATGGATGACGGAGTAAGTGGACTGTTTTAGTGCTTTCAGGGTAAGGTTGTTTTCCACCGTGTCCTGTAAATGCAGGCCAAGAATGCGGAGGGTAGGTGTTTGCGGTATGGGAGTGTCATGCAGGTAGATCGTGATGGGGGAGGTAGGGACGCGCCGCGGGCGGATTATGAGGAGTGCTGACTTTGTGGGGGAGCATTCAAGCCCAATGTTTGCCGCGTGAGTAGCTATAGTTGTGGCGGCTTCCTGAAGGGTCGATTCTATGTCGCCATCCGAGCCGTATGTGGTCCAAACCGTTATATCATCCGCGTAAAGTGTGTGTCCTAAGTGCGGAATGCGGCTGAGAGCCTTGGCCAGGGTGATGAGGGTGAGGTTGAAGAGGAAGGGAGATAACACCGCTCCTTGCGGGGTACCAACATTTCCAAGTGTGAAGGGGGGGGGGGGGTCTGTATATCATCTATATGCAGTGAGGCTGTGCGACTGTTTAAGAAGGCCCGAATATAGTTGTAGGTCTTAGGCCCCAACTGCAGCTCTTGGATGCCCTGCAGGATGGCGCTGTGCGTAACTTTGTCGAATGCTTTGGTGAGATCGACTGCCAGGATTGCTCTGGTGTGATGTAACATGTCATTGAGGATAGCGTGTGAAATCTGCAGTAGGGCATCCTGTGCCGAGAGGTGGGCTCGAAAACCTGCCATAGTATGGGGATATAGTCCATGGGATTCCATGTGTTGCGTGAGACGGGTGAGGATGACATGCTCAAAGAGTTTGCCCAAGCACGAAGTCAGCGAAATGGGACGGAGGTTTTGGGCGTTAATGGGCTTATTTGGTTTAGGAATGAAAATTATTTTCCCGTGCTTCCATTCAGCGGGTAGCGCCCCCATTTCCCAGAACTCATTGAAGTAGTCGGTGAGAAGGGAAATTGAACGGTCATCTAGATTTCTGAGCATGACATTTGTGATTTGGTCCTCCCCAGGGGTTGAGTTTCGGAGCTTGATAAGGGCTGCTCTGACTTCAACCTCCATAATGGGGGCGTCGAGGGAGGGTTGATCGGGGCCTACATAGTCGGGATATGATACAGCTTGGCCCACAGTGGTATAAGTTGATTGTAGTTGGCGTAACAGTGCTTGATGATTTTGACGATTTTTATGGGTAAGTCTTTTGAGTGTAAGCCGTGTTTGCTTTTTAGATTCAGTGGGGTCTATCATATGCCGTAGAAGATGCCAGGCCCTGGTGGAGGAGAGATTACCGCGTAATCCGTCACATAATTGGTCCCAGTTAGATTTACTGAGTGCGGCACTGTGCTCTTCTATTTGTTTCTGTAGTTGCGCAAATTTTAGCTTAAGTTTCCGATTTTGCTTCTGGGTTTTCCAGCGTGTGAGGATACTGTTCTGAGCTTGGAGTAGGTGCGCTAAGCGACTGTCTGCAACGGGAGTCTCGGGGGTGGCGTCTAATGTTTGCGTGAATGCCTGGACATCGTGTTTCAGCTCTGTCATCCATGTGTGGAGGTTAAATGGGGATTCTAATGTTTTGGCCTCTCTGTGCTTCCGAAGATTATCCCAGCTGGTAATTCGGACACGGTAGTTTTTAGGTTTTTTGGCGAAATCAAGCAGTATAGTTATGATATAATGATCACTGCCCAGGGCGTCATTTGTGTTTGTCCACACCGGTGTGGGAAGGTTGCGACCAAAAGTAAGATCTGGGCTTGTGTCGGCAGTTACACTATTGCCGATTCTTGTAGGTGTGCTCATATCATTATATATGAACAGGCCATGCATCTGAAGGGTGTTGCGCAATTCCGCTCCTCTTTTGTTAGTGCGTATGTACCCCCGTCTACATGTGCGCAGTTGAAATCCCCTAATATAATGAGGGGGTTCCTTTTTGCAGCGTTGGAGGCGGCTTTAATTAGAGAGATTAAATCTGAGACCGATTGCCTCGGAAGGAGGTAACAGTTGAGGATGAAGAGGGGATGAGATTTGTGAGTGGAGGGGATTAATTCTAGGAATGTGTGAGCTACCGGCGAGGTTAGTACATGACAAGCGTATGGTACAAAATGCTGGAGATACGTGGTAACCCCCGGGTTTGGAGTGGTGTGAGAGGGTACCAGAGCATATCCTGGCAGCGATAAATTTGTGCCAGCATCCTGAAGTGCTACTATATCAGGGGGTGTGGAGGAAGCAGAGAGGAGCTGCTGCAGGGGGTCTCGTTTGCGACGAAACCCCCTGCAGTTCCATTGTAGGATGCTTAATTGGAGATTATTGCCCGTCAACTGGGCCATGCTGGAGGGGGGGGGGGAGGAGGATGGGAGCAGCTATGGGGTTGCTAGCTGGGATATGTGAAGACATTCCAGCAATTATTTGTGGAATTTGTTGGAGAATGGCAGTGGTTACTTGACTGATAATAGTTTCGGTAAGCTTAGTGATGGCGACTTCAATGTAATTTTGAGTCTGAGCCAGAATACTGGCTTCGAGCTGTTGGTCAAAGGTTTGTAATTTAGAATCCATGTCTGGAATGTCTTCTGGTCTGCGTTTCTTTTGTAGAGGGGGTGTGGAGGGTTGGGGTGTAGGTGAAGAGGTTTGGGGTGTTGGTGAAGGAGTGGTTGGAGAAACGGTAGGATGGATAGAATTAATGGCTGCCCTAAGATGCCTTACCTCTTCCCGCAGGAGAGCTATTTCTTCCTCCCGCTGTGACGTTTGGGCTGTACTGGTGGGTTTGGTCCAGGCTCGCTGGCGATCTTGATGAGGCACTAGCGGTGGAAAGTCCTTTGGCGTGGGCACTGGTTGCTTGGGTTTCAGCGTGGTCTGTCTACGAGGTGGAGGGGTCCTGGCTTTGCACGAGCCGGTACCGGTAAGGTGGGAACCACTACAAAGAATGCAGCTTGGTGTGCATGGGGTCCCTTGAGGGGTGTGCTTCTCGCCACACCGCGGGCAGAGTCCAGCCTTCGGGAGAGGGCACACGTCGTACCTGTGTCCAGGCTTCCTGCAGTTTGTGCAGGCATCGGGGCTACCCTTGTATTTGGTGCAGCGGTGTACCACACACATATATTTAATTGTGTGAGGCACGGGACCTGAGGCAAAAGTTATTAAGATGGACGCTGTTTTTCCCATGCGTCGGGCAGCTATAATGTTAGCGTCCGGGTTTCTGTACTGTAAGTCAGTCAGGATTTGCGCTGGTGTTTCATTCCAGTAGGCCCGGGAAATGACGCCCTTGACTGCCGCTGGAGGGGCCGCGATGTACGCGGCTACCGGGTATTGTTGTCCAGCTAAGGTAATTTGTTGAATTTTGACCAATGCCAGAGCTGTTGCCTCCGCTACCGTCGCCAGTGTGAAGGTGTTGTTGGTTGGGTGGATTCTTATGTGCAACTCGCCAATCACTGAACAGCTTGGCGTCGAGTGAAGTGCCTGCAGGATACTGGGAGCCGGTATCTACTCCAGGGAGAGGCCGCCTCGCGGGCGAAAGACGACTCTGATGGTTCCCGCCGGCAGTGCGGCGAGTTGCTTACTTCTATGGACGACGGCGCGCGTCATGCGTAGGAGCTGCGGCGTCTCCTTGAACGCGCTTCGGGTGTTTCCAGATGCAGCGTCCGGTGGCGCGCCGGCGTTGCTGGCGCTTGGTTTAGGTTGAACGGAGGCCGATACCGGGTGTTTTGGGGGCGAATTCGAATCCGTGGTCCGATTACGGTATGCATGGAGCACAGTTTTTCACTCACCAGGGTGGCAGTCCAAGGGGTTCAAGGTCTCTCCATCCACGGGCTCCTCCATGGTTGTTGGGGAGGGAGGAACGCGGCGCGCCGGCGAGGCTCGCCTCGATGAGGCGAGGCTTAGCGCAGCGGCGTGGCTGCCAGAGACATTTTCAAGAGGTAGCTCACCGAGGTCATTGGGCACATCCAAAAGATGGTAGCGATTGGGGTCCGTGAACCTTCCAGGATCCGTTGAGGGCCTTGGTGGGTCCTAGAAAGGACTTAGCTGGGCACAGGAACCAGAAATTGGCGGAGCCGATAATAAACGCGTCCGCTCACTCGGGCCCCCTAGCGGCCGTTTTTCTGTGCTCGGTCGAGGCGGTAAAGAGCGTCTCGTCTCTTTATGAAAATTCTTGATACCGGCAAACGCATGGCAGGCTTTAGCGTGGGCACCTGGATCCGTGGCGCTATAGCTGTCCGGATTGTTAATCCCTGCAGGCAAGTCACTCGGCCCCTTCGTTTCCAGAGTTGCCCGCGTGGGCGGGTACATTCATTGGGTGATTTTGCGGTCGGGAGTCCGGCCGCGCAGGATGCATGCGGCGGGAATGCAGATGCAGCCTGCCAACTAATAAGCATTGCTCGTATTGAGTCATTGAGGGCTGTGCGCGTACGGCGGTCAGCGATGGCCAGTGCTATTGCTCCCTCTTCTGCTGCGGTGGGAGGGGGGGCGCACCATGGCGGCGGAGATAAGGGTAGATTGCGGCGTGGTTTTATGGACCACGTAGGAGGTTGCACCTTGCCTTGCCGCGTCCACGTGTGTTACGCGTTCGTCGCCACGATAGAAATCACCCTCTGACTGGGCTTTGTGTTGGCTGCGCTCGTCGTGTCGGCCAGCGAGCGCGAAGGTATGACAACGAAGCGGCTATGCAGTACACCTGGCCAGAGGTGGAGAGGGAATCGACTCGAGCAGCTTCGGAGCGAGGAAACATTCCTGGAGAGGGCGTCGGAGTCGAAAGGGCTCTTCAGCACTACAGGGAAATGGGACTGCAGGTGGCGTTGAAAGAGAAATACTTAGCGCAGAGCATGCGTCGAGTGGAAAAGTACCGGGAGGGGCTGGTTCGTCGGAGGCAGCAGATGCTAGCATCAGACTACTTGCTGCATCTCTTATTCGCGCCTGCGCTCATGCGATAGGAGTCATATGTGTCTCTGCGAAGGGTTTCGTGGCTGCGCGTGCGTCACTGTATCTTCAGACTCCCTTGTCGATGGCGTGTGTGTGCTGCAATGTGGTGGAACGGCGACGACATCAACGTCTGCGACCTGCGAAGCGACCGCGTCTATGGCAAAAGGAAGACGAGGGCGCCTACGAATGTTCTTCACCGGCTCCAAGGCACTGTGGCCGAGAAGTGCTGCGCGACTGCTGCAGAGGCGGGCTGGAACGCAAATGATCACCGTCAGGGTACGAGCGCGGAGAGCTAGTTTCGAACGGTTGAGACGTTGAACTACGCAAGCCAGAAGCGGACACGAAGCAACAGAAGCGTGCTGCCAACGTCGAGTTGCGGGAACGTGTAGCGGAGGCAATCCGGCAATGTAGTGAGAACAACGATCCGCAGTTGCTACAGCGTGAAGCGGAAGCAATGCTGCAGTGGCACGAATAAGAGGCCCAGAAAAAAACATTTAACCCGTGGGACTATAGAGCTTTTTAATTCATAAACGTAAGAAGAATTAAGTGGCTGTGGCCAATTTTTTGCCCACCTCTCTTTTCGTTGATAAGCGTGTGATCCATTGTTGAATAGGATGCAAAACCGCGACTGTTATTATTGTTTACTCCTTCTTGCTCAAAACCGCCGGTAAGCGGATTTTGGTATTTTCTGGCGCGAGAGGTGGCTAGTTTTATTTAGAATGACTGCATCCACGTTGAAAGAATTCTGCATTGCTCGATATTGCGGAGTTACCTTCCAGACTCATTGATTGATTGTAAAACATTTTATTCGCCGGGAAGAGCTTGGCAAGAAGTCGCGTTAAGTGGTCGAGAGTACATAGCCCTCGACGACTTTGTCAGCCCACTCCACCGCCAAAACTTGCGTTCTGGGGTCAGAGCTAGCCAGCACGGTCTCCCACCGCTCGAGAGAAGGAGCTGTAACTAGATCACCCGGAGGTGGCTCTATTTTGCAGTCCCACAGGATGTGATCGTAGGTAGCACGTTGGCCACAGTGTTTGCAGTTTGGGTTGTAAAGATCTGGATAAATGTGCGCGAGGAGTGATGGGGTGCGTATCGATCTCGTCTGTAGACGACGCCACGTAACCTCTTGTTCTTTAGTAAGTCTTTTGTCTGGAGGGGGAAAAATTCTCCTCTCTAGTTTAAAATGATTGGTGAGATCATGATATGTGATCATTGAGTCCTTCGTGAAATTCAGGGAGCCAGACTCATCCACTGCCCGGTCGACGAAACCTCGGGCTTTATTGTGGGCTGCCTCGTTCCCCGGATTCCCCGAATGGGCCGGGACCCATATCAATTCGGAATAATTTGGTGAGAATTTGGTTGCGTTAAGGATTCTAAGGGAGGTGTTCGTAATTCGCCCTTTAGCGAAATTATTGATACCCATTTTGGAATCGCTGAGGATGATGCTCCCTTGGGTATGTGCTAGGGCGAGGGCTATAGCCGCCTCTTCTGCCGTTTCAGAGGATTTCGTTTTGATTGTCGCCGAGACGATGTGGTCACCATTCTCGTTCACAACCACAACTGCAAAGGCATTGGTATTTTTGTATTCTGCCGCATCTACATAAAGTGTTGCAGCACACTGTCTGTATTTCTTATATAAGGCTTTGGCTCGTGCTTGTCTTCTACCCTCATGGTGTAAGGGGTGCATGTTTTTGGGGAGTGGTTTGATTAGTAGGGCCGTCCTATAGGCGCGGGGTAAGTCTACTTTAGCATCGTTATTCGTAGGTTGAAAGTTAATTCCGAGCCTGGTTAGAATACTCCTGCCAGTTCTGGAATTGGCTAATCGCGCTGTTTGAGCCATTAAATGGGCTTCTTTCAGTTCATTGTAGGTGTTATGTATTCCTAACCTCATAAGCCTTTCGGTTGAGGCATTTAGTGGGAGTCCTAACGCAGCCTTATAGGCCTGCCGTATCATGCTATCCAATTTGTCCTTTTCTGCTTTCGAAAATTTCAGATAAGGGGTGGCATAGAGTATCCTGCTCAGCGCAAAGGCCTGCACTAGGCGGCATAAATCTCTTTCCCTCACCCCTTGTCTGCGGTTAGCTATGCGGCGGAGTAATCGCGCCGTCGCTTCTACCGTGCGTTTTAGCTTAGTGAGTGTGTCAGTATTTTTTCCATTTGTTTGTAAATACAACCCCAGTATTCTCATGGTCTGTACCTCTTTGACAGATCGTCCATTAACATAGACGTTTATTTGCGGGGGGGATGTCGTGGTACGCCTACCTCTTTGTTTACGACGGATCACGAAGAGTTCAGATTTTTGCTCAGAACAAGTGAGGCCGGAATCCCATGCGCATGCCTCGATGATGTCCACTGCTGCTTGGAGTGTGTCTTCTATGTAGCCTTCGCATCCTTTGGTTACCCAAAGTGTGATGTCATCTGCATAGAACGTGTGATGTAGGTCTGGTATTTGTGCCAGTTTGGGGGGAATTTTGATGAGGGAGAGGTTAAAAAGGAAAGGGGACAGGACGGAGCCCTGTGGCGTTCCTTTACTTCCTAGTTTGATTGGGGCAGACTCTATTGTTCCGACCGTTATCACTGCTGTTCTGTTAGTGAGGAAGGATCGGATGTAGTTGTACGTCCTTTCTCCGGGGTTGATTTCTGACAAGTTTGTCAAGATGGCTTTGTGGGTGACGTTGTCGAAAGCTTTAACAAGGTCTAAACCCAATATTGCTTTCGTTCCTGTTCCCTCGTCAGCTTCAATTATGTCCTTGTTAAGCTGCAAGAGAATGTCCTGGGTAGATAGTTGGGCCCTGAATCCTAACATTGTTTCAGGTAGGAGGTTCATGTCCTCCGCATAGTTTTGGAGCCTATTGAGGATGACATGCTCCATGAGTTTGCCTAGGCATGAAGTTAATGAAATTGGCCGTAGATTCTCAGTGCTGAGTTTCTTACCCGCTTTAGGAATAAAAGTGATTTTCGCGTGTTTCCACTCTGGTGGTATGTTGCCTGCATGCCAGTATTTGTTCATAAGGTCTGTAACCGCCGCGATCGACGTTGCGTCTAAGTTCCTGAGAGTCTTATTTGTAACTTTGTCTGGTCCTGCCGCAGATGTTGTCCGCAGTTTTCCAATTGCGTACCAGACCTCTGCGTCTGTGATGTCTGCGTCTAAATTTGGATTAGGAGTCCCCCGGTAGTCTGGTTGTGTGGTACTATCATCCGTGTTTAGATAACGTTCTGCTAGCTCTTTGATTAGGTCTTCAGTTGTACCCTCATATTTATGTATGAGTCTGTACAGTTGACTTTGTTGCACGGGACGTGTTTGTTCTGGATCGAGCAGGTGTCTTAGAAGATGCCATGTCTTCTTATTTCCGAGCTGTCCATTGACGCTTTCACATATTTGGTTCCATTGTTGGGTTTGGAGAGTAAGTGTATGTTCCTCGATTCGCCTCTCGATTTCAGCAATCTTTTTGCGTAGTCGCTTGTTGTGTTTTTGCTGCTTCCAGCGTTTTTGGAGGCCTTTTTGTGCCTGCCACAGGTGTAACAGTTTTGAGTCTGCAATCTGCTCCTCCTTCTCAACTGGCACCACAACGCTAGTGGAGCTGACATCCTCATTCAGGGAGATAACCCAGTCGCTAAGGTTAGAGATCTCCTTTGGAGCTGTTTTGTCGCGAAGTTGCCTGAACTTGTCCCAATCCGTGGTTCGTATTTCTTTTGCTTTGTTTTTAAGTTTTGTCGTGGGGAACGTGATGCTAAGGATGAAGTGATCACTGCCAAGGTTTTGCCCGGTGTTGACCCACTTTGCGTCCTTGACGTTTTTAGAGAGGGATAAGTCTGGAGATGTGTCTACACATACACTGTTACCCATGCGTGTGTGGTCGCTCGGGTTGTTTAGCGTTGTGAGCCCTAGTGACTGTATGATTTGCCAGAGCAGGTTCCCTTTCGGAGTTGCTTTGGTATATCCCCATGCTGGGTGTTGAGCGTTGAAGTCTCCCACAATTAATAGTTGAGCCCTAGCAGCCAGCTTTACTGTGTTTATCAACAAGTGTGGGAGTCCATTGCCTTTGTTTCTGGGAGGGTTGTATACATTAAGGATGAAGAGATTTGAGCCTCCTTTTTGCCTTGGTACTATTTCAAGTAGGGTGTAATCTTCTTCCGAATCATTTATAAAATGTTGAATTGCGGTGATATTTCTATGCACCAGAGTGGCTGTGAAGGAGCCGGCTGCGTTACTAGTATCATAATGAGGTGGCAGATATGCTTTATAGCCTGGCAGTGTAGCCCTGCCGCTAGCTTCTTGCAATGCAATCACGTCTGGGGTTGGAACAGACGGTGCTTGTTGGATGTGGAGCTGCAAGTGGGCCCGCTTGCGGCGGAAGCCTCTGCAGTTCCATTGCCAAATTTCAAATTTTTGGCGTGGTGCCATGTTGGGTTATAGATGGTTGTGGCGTCGTGGACAGATCCACGGTGGGGGGTAGGCGGGCCTCGATAGTTGTAAGCCTATCCATTATTTGCTGCATGCAGGTGGCTATTTGGGATACCTGTCCCTCTAGTGTTGCAAAGCGAATATCTATCTCTGCAAATTTGGTAGTAACGAGGCCTTGGAAGGTAGCTTGTTCTGTTGATATAGCGCTAGTTCTCTCTGACAGAGTATTGATGTCTGCCCTGAGTTTGGTAGGCGCTTTCGACGGCTGCGGGGTGTCGGCTTCCGAAGCCTCGGCCTTTCTTTTGGATTCCTCGCCTTCTTTTGTAGGATGCGGTCTTTTAGTTGCTATTCTGGCGTCTGTGTCCGTCGCGTTATGGGCTGAAGACTGGGACGCGTTGGAGGGAGTGTGGCAAATAGCGTCTGTTTCCATCGCATTATTGGTCGAATCCTGGGACGCGGTGGGGGGCATTCTAGCCGCAGTGGCATTCTGTACCTGATGCGCTTGTAACAGGCGTTTAATGTCAGCCAACTCTTTTTTAAGGCTGGCAATTTCTCTGTCTCGGGATTGTAGTTGGATCTGAAACTCCTTCTCTCGAGCGTCAATAGATTGGGAGGCCTCTGCTGGCCAGCTCACCTTTTTATTGGAGCGGCTATCGCTGCGTCCGCGGCTTGAGCTCCTCTTGTCTTTCCCTGCAGGGTTCCCCAGGGGCGGGAAGGAGCTGGAGTTGTTCCGGCTGTGGCTTCCTCCTTTTCCGGTAGCACCGTGTTCCTTCTTCCTGGGCCTAGACTGGTGTCCGTGTAGTGATGAGTCGTTGTCCCCTTGCTTGGGTGTCTGGTTGCCATGGGGCGTTCCTTGTTTGTTCTTGTTGATCAGCCGGAATTTGCAGTTCCGGCTGCCTGTGTTGTGGCCCCCGTTGCAGACGATGCATACGGGTTGGCAGGTTGGCTGTTCTCCCTCAGGTGGAGGCGAGTGATTTTCTCCGCAGCGGCGGCAAAGGTTCGTTGTAGGTTTGTAGCAGACATCGGCCCGGTGTCCTACTCTCCTGCAGTTGTAGCATACCTCATGTTGCTCCCTGAAGGGGTGGACCCGAAAGACGCCGCACTGATAGATTACTTGGCTGGGTAGCTTCTTTCCAAAAAAGGTGATTTGTATTGTTCTGGATTTCCCGATCCTTCGGGCATCCACAACTTCTATTCCTTCGTTTCGGTTTCCGAAGCCTTGGCGAACCGCTTCGGGCGAGTCTCCCGCGTAGGCGTTGTAAATGACCCCTTTTACCGAGTCTTCGGGCGCCGCCACGTACGACGTTACGTTGTAGGTTTGATCTTGGAGGTTCAGTTTTTCAATATTGGCGTATGCAGTCGCCCGTTGACGATCGGGCGTGCATAGCGTAAAGGTGTTGTTGGCCGTATTGACTCTGATAATGTCTTCATTCTTCACCGTATCATACGGCAGCCTGGCCACCTCGCAGGCGCAGAAGAGTAGTAGTCCGGGCGCAAAGTCCCTCAGATTCCAACCTTGTGGTCGGCAGACGATTTTGTAGTCGTCGGTCGGTAAGCGCGGGAGAAGGGCTTTCTTGCTGAGTGCAAGTAGCTTCTTCCCGTTCTTTCGCGATGGAAAATTGGAATTAGACTTGCCTTGGCCGTGCCCCTGCGCAGGCTCGTCGTCGGTTGATGCGGGCCCTTTATTCTTCAGGCCTCGTTGTCGGTCGCGGTAACGAAGAATGGTTTCCCATTTTCCGGCCTCGAGCTCCGACGGTGATATTTTCTCGCCTTCCACGGCGTACTCCATCTGTGCGGGTCCCTGGGCGCTCAGTTCCCGGCGGAGAGGTGACGAGCTAGGTCGAGCTCGATGGCTAGGCCGGCAGTCAGCCGGCAATATGCCTAGGTGTCCGTAGATTGGCAAAATCCGGCTGCAGCAGGCACTGGACAATGGCCCGGATGTCGTCCAAAATATTCGAGCCCGAAGGCTGACTCTTTCTGCCGAAAAGTGGCTTCGAGGCGGGAGCCCATGCGAGACACGTCAGCACAGCTCCGATCAGAGTTTCTTTGCCAACTTTAAATTCCCCGCGGCCGAGAGACATTCCCCGCGGCCGAGAGACGCGGGAATCCTGTCTTTCGCACTCGGTGTCCCCGCAGTGGGCGTAGCGGCAGTCGAACTCGCAAACTATTGAACATCTTTAGCCCACCGTGTTGATGTTCGGGAGCCCGCCCATCACGAGTGTGGACACGCTGATTGGTTCGATGCGGCAGGCGCGCGCGCAGCTGGATGGATGGATGGAAGGTAGGAGCATCCCCTTTGAAACGGGGCAGTGGTTGTTGCCACTATGCTCAGTTTTTTTTCTTTATTTTTGTTTACTATGCTGTAAGTTGTTAATACAATTCGCCATTTCCTTCAACAAAATGTCTTCCTACACTTTAAAACTTATGTCGCCTCTCTACTTTTGTACCACCAATCCTCCAATCGTTTTTTGCTAATTTCCACCGCAGATTTATTTACATGACTATTGTTATCTCTAAACCCTAAGGCCTCAGGAAGAGTGACTGTGCCTGCATCGACATCGGGATGGATACCATCGCATTTTAGGATGAGGTGTTCTAGTGTTTCTACACATTTACCACACACAGCACATGTGTCATCTTCTTTGTTAATTTTTTTTTCTGTTGCTGCGCGTTCTAAGACACGCTGACCTAGCTTTAAAGAGGAGGGCACTGCCTCTTGAGTTATCATAAAACGTTTCCCTCCTGATCTGCCTTTTCCAGCATCGATATTGTTCTACACTATGCTTCTTTTCCATTGAATCTATCCAATTTTTACCTTCCACGTTCTTAACCTGTCGTGTAATGCTCTTTCTTTCTCCTTCCTCGTCTCTGGCAAACTTACTGGCCAGGTTTCTAGTTCGTTTCCGCCACTGTGTGTCAACGCTCTTTCTGTACGGGTATTTAAATACTTTAGCTGCCCACCTGTTATCATCCGATTTCCTCAGGCGTTCTTCGTATAGTACTTTACTCTGAGCTTCCCGTGCTTCGAACGTTGCCCAGCCCATATACTGCCTCGTTTGTGGTTTTCCCGTGGGCATCTAGTGCTAATCTTCCGACAGTTCTCTGATTTACTTCTAATCGCGACTGACCTTAAGCCCTTAAATATAGAACCGCATTCCCGAAAGTAAGCCCCGGCACCATTATTCCTTTCCAAATACCTCTGAGGACTTCATACATGTTGTACCCCCACAATGCCCTATGTTTCATTATCCCGGCATTTCTTCGCCCTTTTGCTATGAGAGACTGTTCGTGCTTTTCCGTGTACATATGCCCGTTGTTTACCCATACCCCGAGATATTTTTATTCGGCCACACGGGGTATTTCATGGCCTTGTATTGTAAGCTCCTGATCAGTTGTGCTGTTAAAACCATCACACCTGACTTAGTTGCGCTAAAATTGAAACCTAGACTGTCTCCTTCGTCTCCACAGCAATTCACCAAAGTTTGCAAATCTTCCTGGCTATCTGCTAACAGTACAATATCGTCTGCATACATTAAACCCGGTAGTCGTTGCTCAACAACCTTTCCGCCTAATGTGTATGAAAGATCATAACCTAGATTGCTTCCTTGTAGCCTTCTTTCCATACTTATCATATAAAGCATGAACAGGAGCGGTGATAGAGGACAACCTTGAATTAATCATTTGTGTACCTGGACAGTTGTTGTACTCTTAATTCCTTCCCATGTTATTTCAATTTCATTTTCTCGATATATTTCCTGTAGAAAATTAATTACCTCATTACTGACACCTACACCTTTTAATATGTTCCACAGGAGATCCCTGTTCATGTTGTCGTATGCATCGCTTATGTCCACGAAGGCTAAATACAGAGGTCTGCTTTCCGCCTTAGCCATTTCTATGCAATGAGTAAGCACGAACAGGCAATCATCTAAGCGCCTACCACTTCTGAACCCGTTCTGAAGTTCTTCGAGTGTTCTATTACTTTCTACCCATGACTGCATTTTTATTTTCCCCGCCTGCATCGCCAGCCTGTATGTAATTGATGTTATTTTAATCGGTCGGAAGGATTTTATGTTCGTCTTATTGCCTTTTCCTTTATAAATCAAATTCCTATTTACTCTGTTTCCAGCTGTGCGGAATTTGCTGATTCGTTATGACTGCCTCCAATATTTTTATCAGCGTTTCCTTGCCTCTTGGGCCAAGTTCATTAATTAGCTTGATTGAAATTTCGTCGATCTCTGCTGACGTACATCTTGGAATATTTGCTTCCGGCTTTTTCCAGTTAAGATTTGTCAGTTCCACGCTGTTTTCTATTGTGCGTTCCTGTGTTGCTCCCTCATTTGGGGTGATTACTCTATCGTCTTTCTTAAATGACTCAGCTATAACTGATGAAATGTAGTTCACAGCGTCATCTCCCTCTAAACATTTTCCTTCGGCATCATGAATTTGTTCCTGCTTTCAGTGATTCGGTTTGCCCAGCCAGCTTATATGGTTCCAGAATTTTCTTGGCCCCCCTTTAGTTGCATCGCGAACTTCAGCCAGCCAGCGATCAGAGGACTGCTTTATTTTAGCCTGGACGAAGACCTGCACTTGCTGTTTCATTTGTCGATAAGATTCCCATTTTCGGCCTAGTTCCTCTTCAGATAACTGCGCGCCCTTTGCTTCTCTTTGTTCCTGTGATGCCAACCGTCGTGGTTGGATAGCCTCCCCAATTTCCTTATTCCACCAACTTCGTGGCTTCCTCTTTCCTCTCCAGCGGTTTACTCCTTTTACTTGTTTTATTTTTGTACTAAGGAGGAGTTCTAACTTATTATAATCCCACTTTTCCATCGGATGTGTCTCTATTGCTTCCTCTGTGCACGCCGCTATTTGCGCTATTTGTTCGTCATTTAATTTTCCGCACTCTGTTTGACTCCCCTTCATTTCTCTTTTGAGCAGGGCTCCAAACTGTAGACTAATGCGCTTATGATCACTACCGAGGCTGTACTTCCCCTCTTCGTCTATTTACATCATTGCGAGCTTGCTATACATCCCCTGCGATGTTAAGCAGTAGTCAATGGTCGTTTGCCTGTTACGGGATTTCGACGTGATTTGTCCCTCACACTTAGTTTCTCTATTTACAATAACTAGGTTGTGTCGCTCACAGACGTCTAGCATCAACTTCCCGTTATAATCTGTGTATCCATCCAGATCCTCGATGTGGGCATTCATGTCCCGCAACAGAATAATATTGGCGCCTTCTCCAAACTGCTTTATATCGTCATTGAGACACTTAACTAGATCCGCGTTCTCTTGCCTGCATTTGTCCCCTGTCCCTAAATAAACTACTCCTAGCCATGTCCTTTTACCGGCAATTGTACCCGATACCCAGACATGTTCTTTGCAAGTTGACTTTATTCTTTGCCAATTTGTTCCTTGATGTATCAGCATACCTACTCCTCCTCCCTTCCTCTCCGTTGTTGTTCTGTAGCTCCCTTCCCAGACGTAGCCATCAATATAGGGTGGTTCTTCTAGATCCCTGAGATGTGTCTCGCATAGCGCGTATACACCTACTTCTTCGTCCTTCAACTGCTGTTTTATCTCTCACTAATTCGCTCTCTTTCTTCCGCCTTGCATGTTTATGTACCTGATCCTAGTGTTAAATTTCTTTTTTGTAGTTTCTTCCTCAACCTCCTAGTGGTCATTTTATTGACGTCAGCCTTCATTGCTACACTTTCTACTCTGCTTCTACCTACCTCTATGAGTAGATCCGCAGTGGACCCCCTAAAAAAGCTACTGCCCGGCCTGCCAGGCGCCACCCGATCTCGGCTCCTAGCCGTCTATTAAAGTGGATGCCATCTCGTGTAAAGCCTTCGCCAAAGCCTGCTCTATGCATTTCCCTGTTTATGTCTGCCACTTCAAAGCCTTTCTCCTGGCTTAACTTCCATATCTCCCGATTAACAGCCACAACGTCCTTGGCAATTTCTCCGTTCCGTCCTTGCACTTCTGGCACCGTGCACACCACGATCTGGACTTGCTGTGATATCGCCCTTAAATCGTCTTCTCCCTCCGCTAATCTTTCCGCTACTTTTGCGGCTTCACCATTCAAGACATCATTTAGTCCCGCCGCTATCACTACCAAATTGCGCTCTTTAAAATTCTTAGAAAGTTCGTATTTTGTTTCTCTCAGTAGTGCGTCCATTTTCCTGCGTGGGAATGCCCCGACTGCTACCCTGCCTATCAACCTTTACACGCTCCATTATAGTTCTTTTGCGCCTACTCATATTTGAGTCACCACCGATAAGTACTTGGGTACTCGCTTCCTCCATCCTAACTTCCGGTTTATTATGCCGCCTCTTATCTGTGGCTGCGACCTCATTCCTGGCAGTTATCTTGTTCCCCTTCTCTCCATCTCCAACAGACTTCCTAGCTGCCACGTGTGCGTAGCTGTTCCTGTCTGAACCCACCTGACCTAACTCCTTATCGCTGTCCATGCCAGCGCAGGCCCCATCCACGTGGCTGGCGCTGGAATGTCTGCCAATGTCGCTTCGCTTGGCGGTGTAGGCCATTTTTGCGTTCAACAATTCACTAAGCTGCTCTTGGAGTTTGCGCTTATCTGCCCTCTCTACCTGGAGCTCTTTTTTTAGGGCATCCATACGTAGCGCTAGGCTGGTGTTTGCTTCGTCAGCCCTGTCCAGGCGTGCACCTAATACGCAGCATTTGCACATAAAATCCGCGCCTTCGGCTTCCTCTACAGATTCGAACCACGTTTCTTTCAGATTCACCAACGTATCACACTCCTTGCATTTAACCTTCAGTTGCTTGACCATCTTAGCAGCACTCTATTATTCCTACCACAAAATGCTAGAAAAGAAAAAACGAATTGCAACCACGTGCTGAAATAAAATTCTGCCTACCGCTAAAGCCAATCACCTATAAAGGAATACTAACTACCTGGATCACAAGTGAGCCCTGTGGATCTATAGCTGTCAGCTGGAAAAGGCCCGGTCGTTAGGCCACTGACCTGCTCTTTCGCGAGCACTTCACCTAACTAGCCCAGATTTAAAACTAGCCTGAATCTAAGCTCTCAAAATATTAAAGGAAATAACTCATCGATTTGTCGTAGTCACGCGCTCTCACAGTCGTCCGTCCATCAGGTCCCGGTCACCACGCGTAATCCGAAGAGCACCGAGACAAGCGTCCGCACCGCACGGCTGTCAACTGTCAACCTGGAT